>JASCZI010151848.1:0-11137 GCA_036250425.1 Stylosanthes scabra | reverse complement strand
GATAGAACAATACAAAGCAGAAATCAAGAGGCTTCAAGCATCAGAGGCAGAAATTAAAGCACTATCAGTTAATTATGCAGCTCTATTAAAAGAAAAAGAGGTATAGCCAGCTATCATCATTTTTGTACCTTATTCAATTTTTTCAATTTGTTAAACAATCAAGTGCAGATGTTGTTTTTTTCTCTAATGAATTTAACTATCTATTTATTTTTATCCCACAGGATCAGATTATTAGGTTGGGTAAAGAAAATGCCTCATTAAAACAGAATTTGGAGCCTATGAGTCCAGCATCTTCAAATGGCACATACGTGATCAAGGTTATCCAATATTTTTATTAAATTTCTGTACTGAGAATTTAATGTCTATTTTGTAAAATATTTAGCCCATGCTATATGTTCTTCGTCACATGAAAGTATGTAAATCCTGTACATTGTATTGTGATATAGTTGATAGAATTTTGCCATATGTCACACTTATGCTGACAGTAACTAAGGATTCTTGTTGATTACACATTACTTTTAAATATTTGTGCAGGGAAATGGTGACCGATCCTCTAATGGGCAGCATAGATACGCTCCTCATATTAAAAACTACTATGCTGCAAACAATGGATCCATGTCTGCTTTGGGGCCTGATGCCACTCAAAGTAAGATGACATGTAAACATTCAAACTTACAAGTAGCAGACAAGGTAATGACCCCTTAGATTATGGTTTTTCTTAAAGGATGCCTCAACATAGGAAGATTGACCATTAGGTGGCATTCATTAATATGTCTTGCCCAAATCTTTATCAAGTATATTTAACTCTTCTCTTCAATGAAAATAGCTTTTGATTTATTTATTTTTTTTAATTATTCTTTGTTTTATTTTGTTTTTGGGTGGGCCCTTCCTCGGATCTTGGGTTAACATGGGATGCTCGTGCACTGGGAAGCCCTTTATTTTATATTGTTTTACATTTTTGTTGTTGTTAGAAAACTTTGTTTTTCCTGGTTAATTTGATTTAAATTCTTTTTATAGGATTCATTATATTTTTATTTTTAGTGATGAATAAACTTGACAACAGATGTATGAATGACTTCTAGGAGCTTGCAGATTCGACAGAGGAAAAACGTAGCCCCACAGCAGCTGTTGTACATACTCGTGAGATACAAAAATTGAAGTTGGAATTGGAGCAAGAATGCAATAAATTGGCAAACATTCAACTAAAATACCAGGGTCTATATTCAGCACTTCAATATCTATTAGATTATGTCACATTTTGGGAGTGTAAACTAAATATTTGCTAACTATCATGTTCTTCTTTCAATTTCAGAGGAACAGAAATTGAACAAGTCTTTCCAGGATGAGCTTAAATTTTCAAAGTTGGAAAGAGAGAAAGTAAGTTTGTAACTATAGAAAAATGTTTATGATCATGCTGCTAAAACACTACATCAATGATAGAAGCGTCCTGATAAAACAAATCATTTATGACCTGTAAGCTTTTGACATAAAACAATAGGCTTTCATCATCAAACTAAAATATAGTTATACTTCAATTTCTATGCTGTCTGGTATGTCAATTTTCAATTCTTCAAAATCTCCAAATCATTATCTTCAGATCAAACTGGGAAGGAATAATCTGATCATTTTCTTAATAACTTCCATTGCGTTATTGGGTAATAGATTATGCCTTTCAAGGAATCTAGATGCTGCTATGATACTGTTTGCAAAATCATGAGCTGAGGTATTTTTGTTGCTTGGCAGACAACGAAGGAGATTAGCAAATTGCATGATGAATTGAACGAGAGTGCATCGGAAGTAAAACGTCTGCAATTGGAGCTAACTAGACGCAAAGATGAGGAACCAGTTGAAGCTGTGGACAGCCTGAAGAGACTAATCCAAACTTTAGAGAAAGAAAACACAACTCTTCAGGTTGGTTGATATTGTTGCATATTTTAATACATTCTCTCATAAAGATTTTCCACCAATTACCACTCAAATTGATAATTATTTTTTGATATTGCAATTTAGAATGAACTCTAATATATCGTATGTTTTTATTATTAGATGGAAAATAATGAACTTGAAGCTGCACTTAAAACAAGCAGGGATGCTTCCCAGTTTCAGAACAAGGATACAGGCATTAGCAGTGATGTCAGTATTTATTATTTAATTTGCATTAATTAGTTTGCCAGTTCTGCATTAATAATCATGGTCTTTGTTGGCTTTTGTTAACAGACACCAGACCCGTCCAAAAGTTTTCCAGAGAAAGAAGACCTGGAAAGTTCCATACAAAAGCTAAGTAAAGATTTGAAGGATACACAAAAGCAAAGGGACAAAGCAGTGCAAGAATTAATCCGCCTTAAACAACATTTGTTAGAAAAGGTTTCATCTTTTTTTCCCTTTGATTATGGAATAAATGATGATTGATCATGATGTCATTCAAGAACCAAATAATGTGCTCATTATTTTTATCTGAGTTGAGTTCATAAATTGTCTCCCATGATATATTTCCTCCTTAAAGAAGTTAACATTGCTTATTTTGTTTAGGAATCGGAAGAATCAGAAAAAATGGATGAGGATAGCAAAATCATTGAAGAGTTACGTGATAGCAACAATTATTTAAGGGCACAAATATCAAATCTTGAGAGAGCTCTGAAGCAAGCAACTTCAAGCCAGGAGCAAATGAAGATGGAAAGCAACAATGAAATTCTTAAGTCCAGGGAAATCATTGATGACCTGAACAAAAAGCTTACCAACTGTATGAGCACAATAGATGCTAAGAATATGGAACTCTTAAATCTACAGACAGCTCTTGGACAGTACTATGCTGAAATTGAAGCTAAGGTTGTCTCTGTTCACATAACAAACATCATTGGAGTTGTTAATGTTCCCTTTAACTTCATCTTCCTCAGCATATTTATTTTTTCTATATGTTGTTGTTGCATCAACTAAGCTTATATCTACCGTCAATTTGTTTTTTCAGGAACATTTAGAAGGAGTGTTGGCTCATGCAAGAGAAGAAACGGCTAAACTTTCTCAGCTGTTGAAAGTACAAATCTCTCTCTCAAACCATGTTTCACTTTAGATGGAAAGACTAACTTCTTACAATGTGTTTTAATTTAGATAATGTGTTGTAAAATTCTTTTTGAGGGGCTACCCTGTTTAATCTTACTCAAATTATTTTAACTATTTTATTTTCTCCTTGAAAAGGGTACAATGTTAACTTCTTGCTGTCTTTAATTAATTTAAACCATGTACATTGATATTGACAGGATGCAGATTCCAAAGCTGATGTATTGAGGGGTGAAAAAGAAGAAATTTTAGCAAAGCTTTCTCAATCTGAGAAGGTACAATCAGAATGGAGAAGTAGAGTAAGTAAACTAGAGGAAGACAACTCCAAATTGAGACGGGCTCTTGAACAGAGTATGACACGGCTAAATAGAATGTCAGTGGATTCTGATTTTCTCGTTGACAGGTTAGTATGCTTTCTTTAAAGTATTGTTTGGATAAGCAGATATTTAGTTTAAGAAAACACTCTTGTCTATGTTTTCTTTTGTGTCTATTAGTTTTGCAAAATTTCCTTATTGAAAAGTTGTAACAGGTTTAAATTTAGACTTGTATATGATTGGCCTGCTTCCCTTATCACATACTAACGTAAGTTTTATTCATACAGGCGTATTGTTATAAAGTTACTTGTAACATATTTTCAAAGAAATCACAGCAAAGAGGTATGAAAATCTTCAAATTATGCTTCCGTCAATTAGATTCATCATGCAAACATAACCACTTTCCTTTATATGTTATCCTTTGGCTGGACTTTCTTTGCGCAAATCAGTATTTAGTTTATTAAATTTATTAGGAGATATCTATGCAAAAAGAATACCATGCAAATATTAGGGTTTTGAAGAATTGGATACGAGTTGCATTTTAAGTTTCAGCAATACGCAAGGTTATCATGTACTCCACTTTTGTAAAATTTGACATTGGGGCAGGTATTGGATCTAATGGTTCGCATGCTGGGATTCTCTGAAGAGGACAAGCAAAGGATAGGCAGTGCTCAGCAAGGTCCTGGAAAAGGCGTTGTCCGGGGAGTTCTTGGGCTGCCTGGCCGCCTTGTTGGAGGCATATTGGGAGGAGTTTCAGCTGAATCAGCTGCGAATTTGGGTTCCGATAACCAGGTAACCTCTTGTCTTGTACTAAAAGAATTGTTTACTGTCATTTCTGACATGACTTACATATTTTGATGATTCGTTTTGATTATTAACAAGTGCTTTTACTTTCCCCCTTTCAGTCCTTTGCAGATTTGTGGGTTGATTTTCTTCTCAAGGAGACTGAAGAAAGAGAGAAGAGGGAGTCAGCTGGAACTACAGGTAAATCCATGGAAGATTCACATAATACAACTTCAAATACCAATGCTGCTGCTTCACCATTTTCCAGTCCTCTACCTCATGGGTATTTTCAGCAATCTGAACAAAATGGTTCCGAGTTCTCCACTGTTCCTCTTACATCATCAGATAGCAAAACTCCTAGTTCAAAACCGTTCACTAGATACTAAGTATACATTCCTTTTGTCAAAATGTAATCACAGGTATAGAGATTAATTGTTAAATTTTAGGCATGCCTTGTTCAATTAATTCTTTCATTATAATGAATGTATTTTATTTTATTCACAAAAAAGTTTACATAGATTGGATTCTCTTGCGTAATGTTTCTGGGAAAATTGATGTAAATTCTATGTAGTGAAGCTTATCTAGTTCCTACCATTTTTTAATATAAAATATATTCACCATTTAGAGGCTGATGTTTATGTACAATAACTAACATCACACACCAGATTTCTTGTAAACCAAGAAAGAAATAGATAGTAGCATACTATCACTTTCAGTTTTACCTTACAGTGGAAATTATTGATTTTTACAAGTCAAGACACATAGCAGAATCCAGCAACCCATATAGTTGCACTGTTAGGAACTACTTGAAAATAAAATAAACCCTTTACACCTAATTACAACCACCTAAAACCCAAAAAGGACATGATAAAGTTGGTATCTGATACATAGAAACGAGGCTCTGGCAACCTATAAACAAGTAGAGCCTTTTATCATTCTGATGTTTAGATTTTACTAATCTAACTTCTTACCCTTCAATGGCCCTCTAGGGATCTTACTCAAGACCTTGGTATCAAACACAGCGTACTGCTTTTTAATCTCAATGGTTGCCTTCTCAGCAAATGGGTCTATCTTATCCTCGTACTTCTCATACAACACTGGAACCGTGTGCAGCAAAACAAAGGCTGTTCAACAAGAGAAAATAAGCAAATCAAAATTAAGATTTCATACCAGGAAAAAGAAATTGATATAATCAACTTAAGTACTAGTTGCTCTTACTTATGCAGAACAATGTCAGGAAATTGGCCCAGCTCCCCGTGACTGATAGAATCCATAAGCCAGCAATAACCTAACATAGTATCCACAATCGAATCCTCAACATAATATGATAACATAAAAATATCATAGTTCTTAATGAAAATTAAACAAAACACTAAATTTAGGCATCCATTTTATAAGTTAACATGTAATTAGCACACCGGCTATAAAAATCACTTATTAGGGGGCAGGGTAGGGGTGCAAATCTTATTTATCATGCATTTATTAGTAGATTTCAGAAAGCAACATACAAGGAGAAATTTCTTCAAATCTCTTCCAGAAGCAATCTCCCGCAGAATGGTGAATCCCCGGTTGATCTCGATTCTCAATGCAGACACGACCTGCAGGAAAGGCTCCTCAGGAAGATGAACTTGAGGGATGCGAGGCGGAGCTCTACAATGTATCATCATTTGACGTTCCGTCATCAAATCCAAATTGCTAAATGAAAAACAACAACATAAACTATAAACAACATGAACTTACTTGTGGATAAAAGTGTGGACATTGGACCACAAGAACAGAATTGCTAGCAATAGTATTGATATGTGACACACTAGAGTAAGGAAGTGGTACTCTAGCAACTCGAAAAGGACCCAAATGGCAGTGGCTCCGCCAAGTAAACCGGCAGATATCTTCTTGTTCCTCCACAACAACACATCAGCAGCTGCAACCAATAATCACCAACAAATAGCCATAAGAATATAACAGCATAAAAATACAATTAAGCTTCTTTGGTCTCTCTAGAACCCTTATATGCATACAATTTCTCCATTTTGATCATCCTCTCTAAACAACTCACTCAAATTCTTACCCTCCAGCACCTCTATATATATCTATATTCACTGTAATAGTGTCAAATTTTAAAAAAAATAAAATTAAACAAATCCTCAAATTCAACATATGCAGATATTAAGTTAACTCCCTAGAGTTATAAACCACCAGGAAAAAAAAAAAAAATTGGGGAAAGGGGTAAAAGCTCAAAGCTGGAAAAGAAAATAGTGTCAGGAAAGCAACATTAACATAATAGAAAAAAGAATAAAATAAATAAATAAATAAACAATTTTGACAACATCCCACTATTTTGATGGGTCACAAAAAGAAACAAGAGAAATAAAAAAATATTTTTTATACCAAAAAAATAAAATTCAAGAGAGAGAGAGAGAGAGAGTTACGTTTTCCAGCGCCGAAAACGGAATGAAGAGGCTTCTGTCTGCCGAAAAGGCGGAAAACGCGGTCGTCCTTGACGGATGAAGAAGCAGCGGGTTTTGGGGAATTTGAATCAGAAGAAGAGGAGTGGTGGTGAGAGTGAAGATTCTCTGATATCTCTTCAGTGAGAGATTCTCCTCCACCGTCAGGGTTGGTGAGTGTGTTGTTTTCCGCTTCCTCCGCCATTGAAATTTTTGAACCCTAACCCTAATGCTTCGATTTCGGAATTTGGAAACTGCAAACTGAAAATAATACTTTCATTTACCCAATTATGTTAAAAAACATAATACACACAAATCTCTTCACTCAAATTTTTTCAAGGTTAATATTCTTCCATCTTACTTCATTTTTTCTTCTATAATCCATTATGACAGATACTTACCATTTAGGTAATTCAGTAATTTTTATTTATAATATTTTTGTGAAATTTTTTATAATAAAAAGGGACAAATGTTATATGAAGTATCGTTTACAAAAATTCAATAATTTAGATATTAATCTTAAGATTCATTTGATCTCTTACAAAGTTATTATAATGACAAAAAATACGAGGAAAAATAGTAAAAGTATATAAAAAAAAAAAACACAGCAAAAGTCAGGAAAAAAAATATTTTGAATGTTATTAATTTAAAATTAGGCAGACATTTGGATAAAAATGCTAAAAATGTCTTTATATAAAGGTATTTATCTTGTTTATTGATTAAAGTTATAACATTTTAGATTTTTAATATATGACATATTTTAAAAGCATAAATTTTATTTTGATTTTTTAGAATCTGAATTTTAATATATTAATTTTTACCTTATTATTTATTTATTTGTTTAATTTTCTTAATTTTTTATTTATATTATATATATATTTCTTGTTTTTAGTAATTTTTTATTTTTAATATATTAGGATTTTTAAAAACACTTTTTAATCATAAAAAGTAAAAATTTTTAGAAAATAATATTTTAAACATTTTTACCGTAGCGGTACCTTAAAGTATTACAATCCTCACAACTCAAAATAAAAATAACAAATAACTGAAGATATCAAGAGTATGCAAGAAAATCGGGTAAGTATTAACATGATTAACATTTCAAAATTATAAAAGCCAATTTAATTAAGTGGAAATTTTATAAATCAATTTAACTAATTGGTAAAATTTGAGAGAATATTTTAATTCTTTATTCGGAAAAAATAAAAATATAAAAGTGATGATAATTAGTTTAAAGGAAATGAAAATGTCAAAAATAAAATAAGTATGTCTCTTTCTATAAGTCACATAAGACAAGTACAACCGTTTATGTCTTCCAGTCTTCCACTAACTCAAGAAGACAAGAACCTAAATAAACAAATAAAATTACTAGATTATTTATATACTACATAGCCATTGAAATACATCAAAAATTAAAAACTAACTTGAGATGTTGTTATAGCCACAACACATGATATTATACAAAATCTTTTGACTTCTTAGTGGAGAAAGCATTAATTGTGGATGAAGCATAAGGGTAAAATATCATTCAACCCTAGTACCAAGGAAAGAATATCTTTGACCACTTCAATTGCTTTTTGTATAAAATTTAAAAATTGTATTAATTTTTGTCAGCTATCTAAATTGATATTATTTTTTTATTATCAGATAAGACTAAAAGACTCTTTTGATATGAGAATCACATAGAACATTTCTCTAATCCATGTAGCTGTTTCCTAAACCCTGCTTGGAATCTCTTGAAATTTTATATACCAAAAAATGATTCCCAAAGAGAAAAGTATTGAGAGAAAACAGGATCAAGAATTAGTTAATACCAAATAGAAGCATTCCACACACAACGACAAATAAATGGATCCATGGAAAGCGAAGCAAAAAAGTAAGGACGGCTATGGTGCCTAATATTTAGTAATTAGTACTCAATTAGTTAATTTGTTAAAAAAAAAAATTAACATTTAAATATTTGATATTTATGTTAAATGAAAATTTTGACAAATTCTTCGACACTTGTAATGGGTCTGGTCATTACAAGTTATCCTGAAATGGAGTGGAGCCAAAGTGCAAAGTTCATAAGAAAATGGTATAATAGGGCAAATGACCTAAACAAATCAAACGAGAGAAATAATGATCAAAATTCCCTAAAAGAATAAAATGATCGAATTGTCCTTTTTCTCATTCTATGTAATATGTTGCAGGGTGTGGGGTATCACATTTTACACATAATACCCTGCACTCTGCCACGGATTATGTGTAAACATAGACACACATAATACGCTGCAGGGTGGCATGTATTATGTGAAAAATTCGTAATACATTTCAGGGTCCCACGTATTATGTGCATATCTGGAATCCGTGGGACCTTGTTGGGTATTAGGGTTCAGGTTGGGTATAAATATAGGTAGTGATAGTCATTTGTGTTGTTAGAGTGTGTAGGAAGTGATGGATGGAGCTAGAGAAGACTCATTCCTGGCACTCGTTTATCACAACGGAAAAATAAAGAAACGAACATCAGAAGGTGTGAGATTTAAATGTGAGTGTCCAACAAATGTGTTTATATCCGCTGGTACCTCGCTCGCGGACCTGCAAGCTAGTATTGAACTAAGACTTGGTTTAGATGCCAGGAAAAGAGTTAGCCACATTTTTTATAGAGTTCCTGTGGCAGTGGTGTCAAGCGGGGTAAAGTATGATCGCTTCAGCGTTGAGAGCGACGAAGATCTGCAGGTTCTGTTTCACTATTAGGGATGGCAACGTGTACCCACGGGGGCGGGTACATGCCCCCCGCCCCGCGCCCCCATATCTGCCCCCGCCCCCGTTTAATATCCGTGACGGGTAACGGGGGCCCCATACCCGCTGGGGACACGGATATTCGCGGATATCCGCGGATTGTATAAAATATAAATAGAAAATAGAAAAAAAATCCTGAAAAAAAAAGAAAAAAATCCTCACATAATCCAAATATAATCCTAACACTTAGTTCCAAATACAATAACAAAAAAGACATTCAATTGTCCAATTAAATATGAAATAACATGTAAAAACAACATCCAATGATTCTTTCCACAATATTCATGCTTCATGCATCACTTGCAATGGTGGTGGTGGTGATGGTAGATTCCGATCTACTTGTGTCCTATATCAGAGAGCAAAAATAATCATATATTAAAATCAAATAATAAATAAGTAATAATATGATAACATAGTGTATCGTATATATTTTACTTACATCAACATCTCCTTCAACATTTTGTACTGTATAGCATTCAAACTGAATCTTTGTTGAGGTGTCAAATTCACTCCAAAGCCAATCTTGATTACACATCAATGCCTCCAATGTCTCTGGACGCAACCTGCTACGATGTGGTGTAACAAATCTACCACCGGTACCAAACGAAGACTCAGAGGCAACTGTAGAGATAGGAATCGCCAAAAAGTCTCTAGCGATTGCTTGCAAAGTAGGAAACTTTGCTCCATTTGTTTTCCACCAATTTAAGATATCAAAATCATCTTCGGTTTGTGGTACAGGTCTCTCTTCTAGATAATAATCTAGCTCACTCTTTGTATCAATAAAGGCAGATTCCTCATTAACATGAGCAGCAAATTCAGCTCGCCAAGTTTCATGGCTAAATTTTTTCACCTTTGAACCGGCCAAAGAAATTGGGAGTGGAGGTGGCTTACTAGATCGAGCAGCTTGATCTCTTTCCCTTCCCTTGGTTGCATATTCCAAAACCAAATCTTGCACCATCCTTTTCACTTGACCAGTTACAATACATGCATCCGCATCACCATATAATTTAGGGAAGAAAAAATTCAGAAAATATATTTTATACCTAGGATCCAAGACCGTTCCAATAGCCATGACTGTATTAATCACACCCCAATATTTCTCAAACTTTGCAAGCATGCTATTAGTCATCAATTCAATTACCGCATTTCCACAATCTTTCCACTCCATCAAAGCCAACTTAATAACACAAATTTTTGGAAAATAAAGATTTGCAGTAGGATAACTTGTACCAGAAAACAACTGAGTCACATCATAAAACACCCACAGTCTTTGAAATATTTCATCTGCCATTTCCCAATCCTGATGACTAGGCAAAGATTTATACTGACTCTCACGCAATGACAATCTTTGAAAAACATCTCTATACATGATTGCAACTTCAAGCATCAAAAAGGTTGAATTCCACCGAGTTTTACAATCAATACAAAGATTTTTAGTGTATGGAATTTTAAGTTGCGCACATGTTTCCTTGAACTTTTCTTCCCTCTTAGGCGTTGCTGTCCAATAATGAACACTATCCCTAACTTTTTCAATAGCACCAGATATAAGTTCTAACCCATCCTTAACAATCAAATTTAATATATGCGCACAACACCTCATATGAAACAATTTACCACCCAAAATGAAGTTTCTATGTGACATTCTAGTCAAAATATTTTCTATCATAGCATCATTAGTACTGCAATTATCAACTGTCAAAGTAGATACCTTCCTATCGAGATTCCAATCCATCAAACAATCCACAAGAACATCAGAAAGCG
>JASCZI010151847.1:12436-26667 GCA_036250425.1 Stylosanthes scabra | reverse complement strand
CTCCGAAGCTCTTAACATCTCATTCCATTGATTTAATCTCAAGTAATTTTCTGCTCCCTGTTTTCTTATTATTTTCGAACTACACACCATCATTCTCTCAAGGTTTTATTTTGATCTGATTAGAATAATTGATAGATAGTATTGCTCGGTCCTTTATTCCTCGTGGGAACGATACCCACTTCACCGTGGTATTACTTGTACGATTCAGTGCACTTGCCGAGATCGGAGCGTATCAAGGTTCTTCCTAGGTGACAGCTCATCCGATCTAGGACATAACAGTGATCATAGGGATGCACAGTATTTCAACCCATGGTTGGGATACTCTTTTATTATCATTGTTATTTACTGTTTTCAACCGCTTTCAACTGCGAACTGCTTTCAAACCAAATCAACTACAACCAACCCCCGATTAAAAATAAACTTTCCCTTTCACTTCCTAGGCAGAACGACCCAAGTCCCGTACTCGATATTTTGGTTGCACCCCTGTGACACTTTTTTAAACGTTCCGACAACGCCTGCGAGGGATAAAGGCCTTTCAACCATAACGATGAAAGTTCCTCCACCGGAGCAGGCGTGTCAGTGACTTTCTAGGTTTCCAACTTTCTTCAAAAGTTTTCTTCTATCTTCTCAAGCTAACAATTCAAAAGAGGTTTAATGGTAGGTCCTTTTTATCATTTAGAGCATTCCCTCGATGTCGAAGTTTTTCTCTGTTTGAGGATTCTTACCATGATTTTAAGAAGATGTACTTCAAGATTAGACCATTACCCGGAGGGACCCTCTTCTATTTAGATGTCAAGAAGAAGATGAGATTCCATCTTTATTGGAATTACAGTGCTTCTTCTTCAAGGCCAAGTCTCGATGACCTGAGTTCCGAGGAAATGATCATGGTCAGTATCCTGATTAAACTTTGGGAAGTAGAACCTTTAGATCCAAAGAACTTTTTCTCTAATGAAGAGGCAACTCGTAAATCCATTGGTAACTTATTGACCATCTTATTTGTTAATAATCATACTTTCTGCATATGCTTCTCTATTCAAGTATAACCATTTTATAACCATTTTTGTTTCCTTTTCAGTGGAAATGGCCGGGGGACTTGAAGTCGTTGCAGCTATGCGTCAGAGACTTTTAGCTGGTAACTCAGCTACCGAGGAAAGGGCCTTTGTCAGCTACCCATTCTGACAAGGACAATGCCCAAGGAACTTCTATGGTTATTAAGACAGAGCCATCTCCACCGTCTTCTCCTCCTCGTAAGAAGAAAAAGAAAGGGAAAGGTAGTTCCCGTGAGGAATTCGTTTCGACAGATAATGAGGCCCTTCAATCTTTTGGGTGTGCACTAAAGGAGGGTTTTAGGGCTTCTGACTTTATAAGTAATTTCTTGATGACTAAGGAGACTGAAGAAAAAGCTTCGGAGTTTGCTATCGAAGATGAGCTAACTCGGATCCAGAAAATGCTGCTTCGATCGGTTGTTCTGAGTTATGATGTTGGGAGGGTAATCCCTAAGTTTCGAAGTACCATAGCTGCCAAAGATAAGGCTGTGCATGAATCTGCTGTTAAAATTAAGAATTTGAATGCAACTCTTGCTACTTTGCAAGAGGAAAATGAGAAGCTTAAAAGGGATGCCAAGTCGGCAAGTGAAAAGAGAAAAGCTACCGAGAAGCAAGTTTCTGAGTTAAAAGGTAAACTCAAAGAGTTTGAGGAACAAATACTTTCACTTGCGCAGTCTATAGCAGATGCTGAGAAGGCTGCTGTTATTGGTATAGCCAATACAGAGAAGAACATCAAGGATCAATGTGCTCTCATTGCTCCTGACATTGACTTCTCGGGGGTTAGTGCTTATAAAAAAGGTTGTGAACGACAAAGTTATTGAGTTCTAAGTTATGTTTTGTTTATTTTCTACTTGAACTTTTTTTGGTCCCGTAGGATCGGGTTACTTTTGTAAGTATTTTTGCCCTTAGGTTGGGTTTTACTCAGGACTTTAAATATTTTGTTGGATATTATTTCTCGTGTTTTTCGGGTTTTTATCTTTTGATACCTTTATCTTGTTTCAGATATCTTTTGTGATTGCTTTATTTTATTGTTAAAGCATTCTTAGGTTTTGATCATTTGTTTATTACTTGTCAAGTCGGTAACATTGCACTGTGGCTTTTGCTGCTTTTATTACTCGTTAAAACAGTAATATGTTTAGCATATCTTGTTCCCTTTTTACCTTTTTTATTTTTACTTTGAAAGTAAAGCGACGAAGGAAATAAAGATCTTAAAAACTCGCCATACTTTTTGGCCTCATTAAAAACATTTCTATTGAAGGAAAAAAAAGTGCCATCTACAACTGATAAACTTGAAACTTAAAAATACGGAAAAATTAAAAATACAAGCCTCATCAAAAACATTTTGGAGTAAAAGGAAAAGAGTGCCCTTATAAACTAGAAATAGAACTTGTTATTACCTAAGAGTAGTATCTCCTTAGATGAACAACATTCCAACTTCCGGGAACTTCATCACCCATCAGAGTTTCCAACTTGTAGGCTCCATTCCCAAGTACTTCTCTAACACGAAAAGGTCCATTCCAATTGGAGGACAGTTTGCCTTCTCGACTTGCTTTGGTCGTTCCAGCATCTGATTGTTTCAGCACCAAGTCATTCACTTTAAATTCCATTGGGATGACCTTTTTATTGTACCTCTGGGCGGCTTTCTGTTTAAGAGCTTGTTCATTTAGGTTAGCCATGAGCCTAATTTCCTCCACCAAATCTTTCTCTTCCAAATCTTTCGTGGACCCAAGTAACATTCTGAGGCTTGGCTCCCCAACCTCCACCGGTATCACAGCTTCATCACCATAGGTAAGTCGGTAAGGCGTTTCTCCAATGGTAGATTGAGTGGTCGTTTGATAAGACCAGAGAACAGCACCTAACTCATCTGCCCAAAGCCCCTTGGATTTGTCAAGCCTCTTCTTTAGACCATTTAAAATTATCTTGTTAGCAGACTCAGCTTAGCCATTTGCTTGCAGATGCTCAACCGAAGCAAAAAATTGTCTAACCTCGAAACCCTTCAAGAATCCTTGGAATCTTGAGTCTGTGAATTGAGTTCCACTGTCATTTACAATAACCTCGGGAATTCTGAATCTAGTTATCAGCTGCCTCCATACAAACTTCCACATTGTGCTGATGTAATGCTAGAAAGCGGATTAGCCTCGATCCACTTCGTGAAGTAATCTACTGCTACGATCAGATACTTCACCTGCCCCGGGGCTTGTGGGAATGGACCTAACAAGTCTATTCCCCATTTTTCAAAAGGTCTTGTTGGAATAACTGACACCAACTCATGAAGTGGGGCTTGATGTAAACTTGAATGGCGTTGACACTTTTCACATTTTCGAACAAACTCTATCGCATCTCGGATAACTGTGGGCCAAAAGTATCCGGCCCTTATGACTTTCAAGGCCAACGCCTTCCCAGCAATGTGGTGACCATATCATCCTTCATGGATTTCCTGCAGAACATAAGCAACTTGCTAAGGAGTTAAGCATTTTAACAGAGGCTGTGAAATTCCTCTTTTATATAACTGATCGTTAATGAGTGTGTATTGAGCCTCTTTTATTTTTAACTTCCTGGCTTCCTTTCTGTCCGAGGGCAATGCCCCGGACTCTAGATACAACCTGATAAGGTCCATCCAAGTTGTTAACACTGTTAAGTGCGCGAAAACACCAAGACTTACTGATGGTTCTTGCAAGACTTCCTGAATCAAAGTCCGATTTACCATTCCTGGCTTTATACTTGCCAGCTTCGAGAGTATATCAGCCCTCGCATTATGTTCTCGATGAACATAATTAATACTAAAAGATTGGAATTCAAGTAAAATAGTTTGTACCTTTTGCAAGTACAATTGCAGCAGAGGGTCTCGTGCTTGATACTCCCCATTAACCTGAGATGTAACAACTTGAGAGTCATTGTAAACTATTAGCTTGAGAGCTCCAACATCCTTGACCAATAACAAACCTGCCAACAAAGCTTCATATTCAGCTTGGTTGTTAGAAATAGGGAAATCATATTTAATTGATGCTTCAATAACCGTGTCCTCTCCTTTAGTGAGGATAAGACCAGCTCCCCCACTCTTGTAATTAGAAGCTCCATCAACGTGTAGTTCCCAACTTACCAAGCTGGTATTGGGACCCGTTAACTCGGCCAGAAAGTCTACCATGGCCTGTGCCTTGATGGCATTTCTTGGGTCATACAGAATGTCGAATTGGGATAACTCTACAGCCCAACTCAACATTCGTCCAGCTAAGTCTGGCTTTTGCGAAACTTTTTAATCGGTTGATCGGTCCGGACTATGTAAGATGACTTTGGAAATACTATCGTAACCGTCTAGCCGAACCCAAACCAGTTTAGTCGTGAATCAGAACGGTTCCGTCAACAAAATGTTTGTCACAAGAGCTTGCAACCAGATTTAAAATAATCGAGTACGAGACTCGGGTCGTTCTCTCTAGGAGTTGAATTGTGGTTCAATCTTGGTTGTGAAGAGTTTTGGGGTTGCAATAGTGTGTGCGTGAAGAGAGAAGTAGCAAAAACAAAAGATTACTTGATGATCAAGAAATGAGGGTGATTGGTCTTGAGTTAAGGTATTGTGTGTCCCTATGAACACCACTAATCCCAATTATGAATAGTTGTCACGTAAGCCACGAAACCACACTCTGTCAAGAGGTCGAGTGGGCGGAATTAACCCCATCCCGTAAGTCCTAGGCAACTCATCTAGTGTAAAGGCCCTAGGTCCTTGGAACTCGAATATTCCATCAAGTTCACCTCATTAAGGACACAATCATCACTAGCGAAAGCCTAGCCTCAATGGAACAGTTTTAACCCGGGGCTTAACCCATATCCTTGTCCTTAGGGATTAGTGGCTAAGATCATCCACACCTCAACCCATGACCAAAGCACAAGAACACTTACTCCATAATTATAAGAAACAAAACATCAAACACTTGGTGGGCATGAAATAAAGGCATGATCATAACTATGAAATTAAACAGACAAGATGATCAATGGAGTAAATAGGCAAGAAAATCAACAATTAAAGTTACTAGAAACATAAAAGAGCAATAGACCATGAAATAAATCAAGGCAAGAACATAAACTTAGTGACTAAGAAAACTATAAAGATGAGCAAATAAAAAGAAAAAACTAGAAATTCATTAACAATAGAGTAAATATCCACAAGGAAAACAACAAAACAAGTAGTAAAATAAGAGTTTCGATGGTGAAGGTGATCAACAAAGTGGAAGAACAATAAAAGTAAACTAAGAGAAAATGAGAGAAATGGAATTCTTCGCAAAAACTCTCTAAAAACTAGAAAAAGATCCTAAGGGTAGAATATTGTTGTGTTTTCAGCTGTTTTCCATCATATATGGTCGAATAGGGCTTGAAAAAGGGGTCAGGCCCTGGCACAAAAGCTTGGAAATTCCATTTTAGCCCTTATAATTTTTGCCCCTGACGCTACCGCGCGGACGCGCCATCTGAGGCGCGCAGTCGCCGCTGACCATCTCCTTCAGCCGCCTTAAGGGTGCGGTCGCGGGAGTGAAGGGCGCGGGCGCGCGGCGACAATTTTCTCAATTTTGGCTTTCTTTCTCATTTCCTTGCTTTCCATATCCTTTCCTAGCTTCCCTTATGCTTTTCTTCATCCCTTCTTCTCTGAAATTTACTAACAAATACATCATTGCACTAAGGGGAGAAGATTTAACAATTTAAGTGCATTTTGGAAGCTATATTGACATATAATTATTTAGAAGCACAAATTAGAAAGAGATAGAAAGCTTGGTCATTGTCTAGCATTTGTGTGAAAAAGTATTGACGAGGTCCTCTCTTTAAACATAAATTTTATCGTCAAAAACCTCCTCATCAGCAATGCAAAAGCCAACTTTTCCAACTTTGCGTATTTGAGCTTAGGTCCCTATAGAACCTTACTCACAAAGTAAATAGGATGCTGGTGCTTTCCCTCATCCTCAATCACTAGAGCTGAGGCTATAGTTTCATCTGCCACTGAGAGATATAAATATAACAACTGACCGGCTTCCGGATTTCTCAGAATAGAGGGAGCTGAGAGAACACTTTTGAAATGTTCAAAAGCCTTTTCACACTCCTCACACCAAATAAAAGGAACGTTTTTTTTTCATTAAAGTAAAGAAAGGCTCGGCCTTTTCTGCCGAGGCTCCAAGGAACCTAGATAGTGCAGGGGCGCTGAACCTCCTTAAGTGATTGGGGACTAGCCCTGTTTAACACGGCTTGGCACTTCTCCAGATTTGCCTCAATGGCCCTCTGGGTAACCATAAAGCCAAGAAATTTACCTCCCCAAACGCCAAATGCGCATTTAGCTGGGTTGAGCCTCATTCAGTGTTGTCGTAAACACGTGAACACCTCCTCAAGGGCTTTAAGCAAATCATCATCTTGCTTAGTCTTTATCAGCATATCATTAATATAAACCTCCATGTTTTTTCCTATCTGTTGTTTGAAGACTTTGGCCATTAATCTCTGATAAGTTGCTCCTGCATTTTTCAAACCAAAAGGCATTACTTTATAACAGTAAATCCCCTTAGGGGTTATGAATGCAGTTTTTTATTCGTCGGGTCGGTGAATAGGGATTTGGTTATATCCCGAGTATGCATCTAAGAAACTGAGTAACCGATAACCCGACACTGAATCTATTAAACCATCAATGTTGGGTAATGGAAAAGAATCCTTCGGGCAAGCTGTTTTTTAGATTAGTATAATTTACACACATACGCCACTTCCCGTTAGCCTTCTTTACCATTACAACATTCGACAACCAGGTAGAATAGTTCAACTCTCAGACGAAGCCAGCATCTAGTAGACCCTGTACTTGTTTCTTTACCTCAGAAGCCCGGTCTGAAGACATCTTTCGACGTCTCTGAGAAACCGGCTTTACCTTAGGGTTTACTGCTAATTGGTGGGACATAAAGTCAGGATTTATGCTCGGCATGTCCGATGGTTCCCAAGAAAATAAATCAATAGGCAGATCTCAGTTGATCATGTTATACTTTTCTACTGTCTCTCTAAGTTGAAATTTTTCAAGGTTTCCATCAGATTTGGGTCTTGGGTTCTCCTCTAAGCGTGCATCTAGGTCAACCATAAATACTCCAGTGGTGCCCTTCGCCTTCTTTTGAAGACTCAAACTTGTGTTGTTGCAAGTGACAGCAGCTGCTCGAACACCCCCTGAGAGTTGCTATTCTTCTATCATCTGTAAAAAAGTTCATAACATTGAACTTAGTTGAGACAAAAGCAAAAATTTCGTTTAGGGTTTTTCGCCCCAGAATAACATTATAAGTTGTTGAATCTTTCAAAACGGCAAACTCGCTTTGTACAGCTCGTGCTTCTGCACCTTCCCCAAATGTCATAAGGAGATCTACCGCGTCGTCAGGTTTTATGAAATGGTCCCCCAACCCGACAACTCTGGGAAGATGGGGTTTCAGATGATGGTCTCTCAAACCCAACGCCTCAAAAGCGTTACAGAACAACAGGTTTGAGTCGGCCCCAGTATCTACCAAGATACGTCTAACAACCCCATTACCCAACTTTACAGTAATCACCAGGGGCTCATCATCTTCTGATGCCCCAAGTTGGTAATCTTCAGGAGTAAATTGAACAACCGGCATCTTTTCTATTCTCAATACTTCTTTGGACTGGGCCTTAATGTCTTTTTTTGTTGCACTCTTCGACTTCCTGAGCTGGCTGGTTCCAACCATTACATTGATCACGACTTGTGCCGTGTTAGAGGCTAACTCAGTTTGTCTCTAAGATCGGGGATTCCGACCTTCCCTTTCATCCTCATCACCTTTTTTTTAGGGGGTCATACATGTTGGACGAATTCAAGTAACTTCCCCCTCTCTGATTGCTTGCTCAAGCGCATCCTTCAAATCGAAATAATCCTCGGTTCTATGGCTTGGTGACTTATGGTAATCACAATACAGAGAATGATTCATGTTTGGCCTGGGTCTGATAGGTCGAGGTTTCTGATGCGTGTGCATCTTGGGTTGTTTTTAGTTCCAATTTCTCTTAATTATCATGATATTCTTTGTGGATTATTGTTATTAATTGATCAAATCAAACAAACTTGATGTTCTTTGAGTTGTGTTTGTGTTTTTAGATAATTCACTAAGAATTTTAGGTGCTTAAAGACCATTTGAGAGAGATTGAAGAAGATGGAATGGAGCAGAGAAGAAAAGAGAAGATTGGCTAAGTGTTGAAGCCCACGTATGACGTGGAGAGCCCACGTCATACGTGGGAATTAACACTCAACAAACCAACTTTGACAGAGAGCACACGTTATACGTGGCTCTCCTCACGTCATACGTGGCTCTCCTCACGTTATACATAGCTAATTGGCACAAAGAAGCTGAACTTGGCAGAGAGCACACGTTATACGTGGCTCTCCCCACGTTATACGTAGGAATTGGAAGCAAGGAAGCCATTTGAGGCAGAGACCCCACGTTATACGTGGGGCAATGGCGTCATACGTGGGTATCAAATGGAGAAGAGCCAACCTAGATAGAGCCTCCACGTTATACGTGGAGTATCCCACGTTGTACGTGGAGCTTAAGGGGATGCAACGTCAGATTTTATCAAAGTCAATCCAATCCAAGTTGTTAGGTCTCAATTCCATTCATTAATCAAGGGCTTAATTGGAAGAATAAAGATATGATTGATTGAAGACTCAAGATAAAAAGAAGATAAGGAGTTGTAACCATAAAGAGATAAGATTAGGATTAGATTAGATTGTAATTTGAATTTGAATTTTAATTAGGATAGGTATAAGAAGTAACTTAACCACTAGGGTTAGGAACTTCAGCATAGACGTTTTTCCATTATTCTTAGATCTAGTTTTTCATTATGCAAGGCTAAACTACTCTATTGTTAAGGGTGAGGAGCTCTGTTCACCCATCATGAGGTAGTCTTTTGAACATTCAATTATCAATTCAATGAGGTATTTTCAGTTATCTTCTATGCATGATTTAATTTTCCATTCTTCATCCCAATAGTTTAGAATCACTGAGAGGTGTTCTTAACTTGTCTAGGGCTAGATTAATTAGATTGAGAGATCTAATAATTTATGCTAGCTGGAAATTGAATCACATAATGATTAGGTCTAACTAGAGATAGTCAAGCTAATTGTTGTGCAACTAAAATTCTGTGAGTTAAAATTGGATTAGAACTAGTTTGGATAGAGTGACATTTAATCTAATCTAAGATCACTTTTGAGACTCATAAGAATTAGAATCTGATTTAGGGCTTCATCTAATTATTTGATTAATTGACTAAGAGATTAGCTTTTGATTAGGTAATTAGAAACTGAATTACTAAGAGATTAGGATTTAGTTACTCTAGATTCGTTGTGCTTGATTTCTGAAAACCCTAGAATTATGATTGAATGTATACATTGGCCCTCAAGGGAAAAACATCTCCAAAGCTCTTAACATTCCAGTCCATTGATTAATTCTCAAGTAAACTTTCTGTTCTCTGCTCTTAATTGTTCCTTAGCTTTCGAATTCATCATCACTCTTCTCCAAAGTTTTATTTTGATCTGCTTAGATTGATTAAGAGATAGTATTGCTTGGTCCCTTATTCCTCGTGGGAACGATACCCACTTCACCATGGTATTACTTGAACGATTCGGTATACTTGCCAAGCTATTAGTTTCGGGAGGATTCCTCGTTGAGGAATCTGTTGATACACTTCAATCAATGAGGCATTCAATGGAGTATAAGTATTGAACTTTCCGACCCGAGGAACAGGTGGTCTAGTAGGCAATGTGGATGGTCCCTGACTTCCTCCTTTGTTAGGCTGGGAAGTCGGGTTCTTTCTTTTCCAAGAGACCACCTTACTAAAATCCTCGTCCCGCATGTATTCATGCGCAATGCGATGGATCTCCTCCATCGACGTGATTTCCTTGGACGTTAGGTGTCTCCTGAAGTCGCCTTCTAGAAGTCCCGCAATCAAACATAAACTGACCACTTCTAGTGTGGCACTTGACCTGTTAACTTCAAGTAAAGCTTTGTTGAACCTATCCAAATAGTCTCAGATACTTTCTCCAACCCTCTGTTCCACACCCAACAAAAAGATTGGATGCTTCGTTTGAGTTCTTCGAGTTGTAAAGTGAGCTTGAAACTTTCTAGAGATGTCAGAAAAACGGCGAATGTACCTGAGAGGGTTACCGGGAACGCCTTGCAGCAGATCGCGTCACTAACTCCATCTAGGTTCATCATGGCCTCAAAAGCATTGATATGCTTTAGAGGATCTGAGGTACCATCATACTTCATGTCAGTAGGTTTGTCAAAGTTCCGAGGAAGTCAAATTTTCACCACATCAGGAGAAAAAGGAGTTTTTCTGATGATTAAAGGTTCATGCCTTTCCCTCTGTTTTACCGGGCTACTACTACCCGTAGAAGACCGATAACTCCGTTCTGGCGAGTTGGACCTTGTTCGGGAGCGTCTTGTGTTGCCCCGATGGCGGGTTCTTCCGTCCTCGATTTCTCTTCTAGGGGAATGACGTCGATCCCCCCTCTGGGGTGAAGATCGATGTTTTCTAACCCTTTGGACCCGGGGTCCACCAGTAAAGTCAGATTCTTTACTACTCGAGCTCTCTACTCGAGTTCACTTTCCAAGGCGCTTCTTAAGCCTTCTCATCTTTTGCTGCATTTTCCGTATTCTTTTATCCTTATCATGGTCTGGGCCGTCAAACAGACGCCGGCCCTCCAACCTTCTGTCTTCACCATTCCTAGGTTTCTCACGTGCCCAGCCTTGAGAGTTTCGATTTTGCTGAGAATCGTTACATTCATGTCCAGGAGTTACCTCCGTTTCATGCACACTGTGCTGACGGGTTGCAATTCCAGGATTTGGTGTAGGCGTTGGCATATTGTGCCTGGTCCAAAACACTTACCATCTTACACTCTGCACTTCTAATTATGAAATGATAATATTATATGAAGGGTTTTTTAGTTATAATCAAAACTCAAGTGCTTCTATATTTTTAGCCGTTATCTTTTATATATATATATATATATATATTATAGTCAAAATCAATTAAGATCAATAGTTCAAAATATAAGAATACCTTAATTTTGGTTATATTTGAAACACTTCCAAAATTATAAAGAACCTACCAATTAAATAGCACTATGCAAATTTTGACCCTAGCATGTAAACAAAAGAAAATGTTTAAAATTTAGAATAATGATAAACGATAAAACTAAGCTATGAAAATATTAACTAGTAAAAGTAAAAAAAAAAAATCATGTTTTAGTATGTTTGGATAAATTTTTACCAATAAAAGTAAAAAAATATTAGTAACTAATAAAAATATTCAACAATTAAACAAATTTTTTTATGAAAAGAAGATTAACCAAAATTTAATGAAACAGATTATTCAAATTCGAAATCGAATGAAATAGATTATTGAAAACCTAGTGAAATTGGGCTTTTTTTTAATTATTGATTAATGTTGGTTGGATTTTTATTGGTTATCTAGAATTGTTGCAAAGTAAAAGTACTAAAAAAATTGTTTATAACTTACAATTTAGCACTTGTTTGTTGATTTTTTAAGAAAATTTTTTTTAGTGATCTTTTATTAAAAAAGATTTAAAAGAATAAAAATAACTTGATATTTAAATATTTTATATATAAATATTTTTATTTATCAATTATATTTAGATATAACAATATAAAAATATTTTTGTAATATATTAAATATTTTTTTAAGAACAGTGCTACGGAACCAACATTAGGGAACTATTAAGGAGCCAATAAGTTTTTATCATTAAAAGTTAACCAAATTTTTCATCCGAAAATAAGACAAGTTATCATCTGAAACTGATCAAAGTTATCATCCGAAACTGATCAAACTTATGATCCGACCATAACCACCACGAACAGCACCACCACCAGCATACCAACAACCACCTCACCATCACCACCATCACAATCGCAACATCATCACAACAACAACAACGCAAAGAAGAGGAAGAAGAAGAAGCAATACGAAGAAAACAAACCAGACAATAGGCACGAAGAAGCGGTGACGGCAGCGTCGGGGATTAGGCGAATAAGAAGAAGAGGCGGACGTTGAGGCTGAAGAAGTGGCGACGACGCGATGAGGATGGGTGAAGGAAAGAAGGGAAAGAGAGGAGATCGCGAATGTGTTGCGGTGCACACACTAATCTACATACTAGTCTTCATCACTCGCTTATTCATTACATTACTGCTATGGAGTACTTTTCTGACTTAGTTGAGATATTTTTTTAATTTAGCCTACCTAGTAGCTATTTTGCAAGGTAAACTTTTTCTTTTTTTAAATGTTACTTTTACCGTTTTTAAGGATCTTCTAATAAAAATTACAAAAAAAAAATATTTTCCATGAATCCTAGGTGGAGGTGCTGCCATCCTAGGCGGAGGCTCTCGTGTCCCACGCCTGCGGGGAGCAGGTGCATCGTCAGGCATAGCTAGCTCATCTCTGGCATGAGCAGGCTCAGCAGGTAGATCAGGGGGAGCCATGTTCCACCGTGGGTCGTCCAGCTCTGCGGCCCGAGTGAGAAACAATCCCAGCCGCGGCACCTAGATACCAATCGTAGTACTGCCGTGTGTTTCGGGGGTCCCACCGGCATGTACAGTGACCATCACCTCCGGTGACCTCCTGCGTCGCCACCCGTCATACCATACATGTAGTCTCTGTGGCCACCATACATCATCCCCTCTAGCTGTGCTGGACATGAACCTAGTCACGTCCACTGGATGTCTTGGAACAGGCTGCTCCCCACCGTACTGCCGGATGACTCTATCAATGTGATGCATCCCCACAAAGTTGAAGCACACCACAGGCACAACTGAATGTCATGTGTATACCTCGTGCTGTGAACGCATCCAATCCGGAATATGCGCCTGTATCTCAGGAGTATCATACGAAGTCCAGCAAAACTATTCACACGGAAATATGTTATTGCATAACAAGTATAACATATTACATAATATAAACACAAATGCATAATGATATGCACATACCTGTGCCCAAGTGACTCTGTCTATCCTAGCACGCCACCGCAGCAGACGTCCCTCATGCACATCCCGAGCTCCCTGCCGAGCTCCAATAAGCCTGTTCAGCGTTTCAAAGATTAATCACATAAGTGTATAAAAAAATGGAATATAAATGACATAAATACATATTCACATACCTCTCAGCCAACGGCCACGTATCTACTGCAAACTCAGGTGGGCACATCTCGGAAAATCTGTGGTAGATCCACGACAGTATCAGCGGAACACATCCAACAATATCGGTAGTCCTCCTCTCTAAAGCACTACAGAGTGATCTGTACGTCCAAGAAAGTACAGCACTCCCCCACGAAAGTCGTACACACGTGGGGAAGTCCCTCAGCAACGGGAGCCATCGATTGTAAACCAAGTTGCCGGACTTATCCGGCATGAGGTATCCACCAATGAAGAGCATGATGTAGCACATAGCGTACTGACGCAGCGTGTCGGCGTCTGCTGGAATGTGCTGCAATCTCTCCTATAGCCATACCATCTTAATGGCAAAGGACTCCTTCGGGGCGTTGGGCGGAATCACTGGGCGTGCACCAAGGTACTGCTCTACCAAGACCCACGGCTGCTGCTGATAATGCTCCTGGAAATCCCGCATACACCCTCCAACAGGGTCCCCATCCGTAGGGAGACCTAGGTGGTATGCCACATCCTGCAGAGTGATGGTGCATTCACCCCACGGGAGGCAAAACGTATGCGTCTCCGACCTCGAACGCTCCACAAATGCTGACAGGAGTGGAGCGTCGAAGGCGAAGTCCCGCAACTTGATCGCGTGCCCGAAACCGGCCTCTTCCATGAACGGCATCAGCTGCTCCGGAACAGGCATAAGGAAGGAACAACGCCTGGGCAATAATACTTTCTCTCTCTACAACAATTTAACAATATTTTATATCAAATCTACTTATTTCTTTTACGGAGATAATTAATTACCATAACCTAATCTAAACTAACCAAACTTATGCTGATTATATGAAATAAGTATAAAAATTAATTGAATACTAAGCATAATTAAATTATAAACCTTAAACATAATTAAAAATTAATAGGCTACTAAATTGATATAAAGAAAAATATATGCTAAATTAAGTAGTTATTCTAAACATAATTAATTAATAAACATAATTATGCTAAATTATGTAAC
>JASCZI010151846.1:0-17858 GCA_036250425.1 Stylosanthes scabra | reverse complement strand
TAACATTAATCTAACATCAATTTCAATTCATACTTCATGCAAAATGATTAACATAGAGCATGAACCCTAATTCATGCATCCTAAACCCTTACCTCAAATTGAGCTTCTAATAACTTCCAAGACTTCTAATGATCTTTCCTTCTTTCTTCTTCTTACGTGTTGTAAAAAAATAAAATAAAAAATAAAGCTATGAAAGAGAGAATACTAGAAAGAGCTAGAGAGAGAAAGAGAATAAAATTCTTATTGATTTTTTATATGAAAAACTTATGAAATCATAGCCCTATTTATAGGAAATAAATTTTCCTATGCAGGTTACTATTTGAAATATTATATTATTTTAGTTACTATGTACTTTTTATTATTATATTATTATAGTTACTATTCATATCTTATTAATATTCTAAAGTTTATATAATTATAATTTGTGCAATATATTAGATGTTACATCAACCGCTGCTAAACACATATAATGTTGCGACGATTTCTTTGAAATCGCCATAGAAACAACTGACATTATCCATTTAGCGATCATTTAATCAATCGCCGTTAATTTCCAAATTTGTTATAGGGTTTGATTATAAATTTTTAAAGAATGTAACTGACATGTTCCTTAACATTAAAATTAGAAATAATTATTTTAATTTTATATTAATAAATATAAAATAAATGCATTAAAAATTTAACTTTTTTTATATTATTTGACTCTTATATGTGCCATCAAGACATGCTTTAGTTAACTAATAAAATTGATGATAAAATAAGGATTTATCTATCCTGTGTTTTAAGAATGAATATCATCAAAATAACTGTTAGTAGAATTTTTTTTAATATTTTACTTTAATAAATAAAATTTAATTTTGATACGACGATAATAAAAGAAATTTTATATGATTATCCATTTAAATTCATGTATTTATATAATTTTTAAAATAGTAAATTTAAAAATTAATATTGACATGACAGTATATTATTAATTGTATTCTAATAAATAACCATCAAATGCATTAAAGCTTTAAAATTTGTATTTTTATACAATTTTTTTTACTTAGTAACATGTGCCCCAATAATCCCTAAAATTACAGGAGAAATTTTCCTTTAAGACGGACAAATAGTTAAAAGACTGGATTATTTTTAATAAATAATTTAGTGAAAAATAGAAAAATTGATGAACAATACATGCATGGAAAGACTAAGATCCTCAATTTCCTACCCAAACAGTACAAAAAGTTTCTGGGGTCACTTGATCGATTTTGTTCTCATCACAACAATTATTCATGGAAAAGTAGTAAGCTTTGGTGACCACAAAAGCTGTTTTTACGGGAATTCAACAAACATGAATTCTCTCTCTCTCATTCACTCATGCATGGGAATACACAAAGCAAAATCCCAGGGCTTCAACTTTATGTGCTTTGTTTAAAAAGTCAAAAAGATCCAATTTCCCAAAAGCACTTTCTTTATTATAATAAATATTCTGGTTAAGTTATGTGAATTGTGAAGGTTTCGGTAACCTTCTTGGGTAATTTCACATAGTATAAAAGTTTGCAGCCGATGCAAAAATAGATGTAATCAAATTTACTAACCTGTAAAACCCTTTTACTTGTATTTATGAGATAATAATAATAATAACAATAATAATAATAATAATAATTTGGCTAACAAGTTTCTTATAGTTTAAAAGCTTGAAACTTTTTTTTTTAATACGTATTTTCTACATGACTACATTTAATCACTCTACTTTTTACTTGTTAGCTAAATCCTAATAATAAAGTCACCAAAAAAATCCTAATAATAATAAATTAATAATAATAATACATGTTATTAACCAAATTTTGTTCAAGGATTTGGTGATGTGGTGAAATTCAACTATATGTTTTTCTACTTTGTTTCTATAATTTTAGCAATGTATAACTATTTAATATAACTCTATACACCACTAAGAAATATATGGTAAAAAAATACACATTTTCTAAGTTATCAATGCATTCTTTATATATTGTGAGAAGAAAAAATTTTCAAAAAATATCTTGAATTTATACCCATAATTAGTGGTTAGCAAAACTCAAAATCAAATACTACTATAGGTTCCAATTATCTTAAAAAGAATCTTAAGATATGTTTGATTTGCATTCAAAATTTTAGAATTTCATACTAAAAAAAAGTGAAAATAGAAAATAAAAATTTATTATTTTAATTTTTTTTTTTACTTTTGAATGTGAAGCTTATGAATTCCACATTTTTCAATGACAATGGTGAGTAGAATTGGTAAATAAAAGTAAAAATAATATAGTGGTGAAAATGAGCACTATTTTTATGTCATATTCTTGTCCCCCCCCCCCCCCTATGCCTTGTAGCTATCTAACTATGTTGACCCTTTTGTCAACCATTCTGAAATTCAAGCTTATTATTGATAGTATTATTGTCTCTTCCAAATCCCTGTATTGTTCTTGAAGAAACCAAAGCATAATCAAAAAGTTTAATCAATAAAGGAGAGACACTACACACAACAACAACAATTCCATTATTCTGAAATCAATCATTGATTCTCATAAAAGCAAAATTATATAGACACACTAATGCAAAAAGGCTTACTTACTTAGCTTGCCACCATTTTTGTGTTGCTTTATAATTTTGTGCACAATGCATATATATATATATGATCCTTAATTATTAAGGAACCATATTAATTATTTCATTTATTTAAAGAATATAATGTGTTGTACTAAGAGATATTATGATAAAGATTCTTACATTGAAGGTCACCTTTTCTTTTGGTTCACTCTCTTGTACATCTATTGTTTGAATTAATGTGTACAAAATTAGGTTTACAGATATCAAAGTGAGATATCAAATAAACATAAGAATTTTTTTTAAAAAAAAAACAAACTTTTTTTATGAAGAAAACCACAAATGCTTATGAAAAACCCACAATAAAACACATCAATAATTGCAAAGATCAATTCAGATCTAACAATTCAATAATATATAATAATAATAATAATTAATTCCTCATATGGGGACAAAAAAAGAAAAGCAGGGAAAAGTATAGATCTGTGACATTAATGAAAATATCACTAAATAAATTAGTGCATGATATCTTTAGTAGTATGAATTTGTCATTCTAATAGATGGATCAAATAAATCACAAGCCTTAAATTTTCACAAGAGATTAAGAAACAATATTATTTGACACGAAGAATGAAAGAAAAAAAAAGGGCAGAGTATAAGGATATAGTCCCTGCAGGTAATTTGTTATAAATAATTATTATCATAACAATGAAAATTATGCATTGATTTTATCACATAGTGTATTGACAATCTATGGAGACATGACTAATAAGAAAAGGGTCTCATCAACTATAAGATTATTCAAGACTCATGAGCATACCCTACAAAACTGAAGATATTAGAGACAAAACAAAATTATAGGCCAAAAATTAAAACCCTAAATAAAGAAAGATTAAAAAAAAAGAAAAAAAGGTAGAGAAAGAGAGAGAAAAAAAGGTAAAATGAAAATTATTTTTCCTTTTTTTTTATGAAAAAAAAATGAAAAAGAGGAGAATGTTTAACTGAGATTCAAAGGAGACCAGATCTGAGAAAAACATGGCAGAAACAGACAGATCCGAAGCTAGAAAATTAAAAATTAAAAAAAAATAAATAATTGTGCAAGATCTATAGATGATAGAGCTAATGATGATGAAGAAGAAAATAAAATTGAAAAAGGTAAGTATCACAAACCTGACACAAGAAAGAACACCATCATCATAACATGATCATCAGAGAGAGGAAAGGAAAGAAGAAGCTAAGAAAGAAAAAGGGGGTAATGATGGTAACCTTTTGAGCCACCAAGTGAAGTAGTGAAGAACAAAATTGGTCAAAATTCATCATCATTACACCAATCTGCACAACACTACTAACATACCCACGTCTTTAATTCATCCAAAAACAAAACCCCATGATTCAGATCTACCTATTCTTAACAAAAATACAAAACTTTTTCATGGTACCACTACAAAATTAATTTTAAAAAAATTAGATAAAAAAAAATAGAGCTAAGAAAAGAGAGAGGAACCAAACCTATGAAGTAGTAGAAGTAGTCCATGACTTCCTTGAGCAGAATCTCTATATAGAAAAAAGAAATTTATATATATATATATATATATATATATATAAATAAATAATAATTGGAAGCATACAATTGGGGGGAATGAAGCCTGGTCCGACAACACTATACATTAATCCTTGACCACATCAAAAAATATATAAATATATATATTTTTTCGTTAACAATCAATAATTATCTCTATATATTTTGTTACCACCATAACAATATAGAGATTTGGATATTATGGATCAAGAAGATATGATGAAAGGGTCCTCGAGCCAGACAACATTCCCCTCAAAAGACAAAGCTTCCCCCATGAAATATATATGGATATTCCCAAAATGCCCTTCTATGTGTGTTCATCTATATTCATCTACTAGTGATGAGAGAGCTTTTTCTTTCATATGTATATTTTTTTCTACTCTCTATTTATGTTTACTCTTGTTTTTTTTTTCCCTCTCTCCCCCACGAGTCTCGGCTATGTTCAAGGGGGTAATAGATAGAGAGAGAGAGAGAAAAGAAGAAGAAGATGATGAGTGGGTGATTGAGAATGAAGGATGAGGAGGGGGGATGCAGAGAGAGAAGTGAGGGTTATTATATAAATAAAAGAAATTAAAAGAGGCTAAAGTAGGGGAATGGGGGAAGGAAAAGTTAGAGTAGACATGGTGTATGGGTACACCTTACCTTCCTTTTTTCTTATTTTCCATTAATGGCCATCACTCCATGCACCCAACTTTTCACAATCTTTCACTTAATCAAGTATCATGTCTCAACAACGTTATGTTAAAAGATAATAATTAATAATACATATTTTTAGAAGATGTATATTATGATTAAGAGAATAAATGACGAAGAGATGAAGATTTTTTTTTATGAGTAGTTGATATATATATATATATATATATATATATATATATATATTTTAAAGTAAAATTATATTCTCCTTTTTATTCTATATACACAAATAGATTTTCATTTTAAAGTTGTTCTTTCTACAATAATCTTTATGTGAGCTGCTTCCTTTTTTTATGGATAAATTTGTTACTAATAAGACTCAAAAATATTACCATGGAGATATAATTTTAATTAAAACTTTAATCTAATAAATTTTCTGTTTTACATAGATAAAAAGAAGATGTATTCATATATATTACAATATGTGTGTGTTCGTAAAAAAAATAAAAGGGATTCAAATGTATTTATATAATATTTTCAGTAATCAAATGTTGTATTTTTTATTAGATCATAGTTCAATATATTATATATGTATTTTGTTATTTTCGATATAATCTTGAGATTTCTTTTGTAAGTGTCGTTTGTTTTATGGAATTAAAATTACCTTCGCTTTTAAAAAAATTAATAATATGTATTCTTCAATTAAAACATCTTTCTAAGTAAGATGCATTTTCCCTAATAACCAATATTTTAAAAGGATAAATTATTTTTGCTAGCAATGGCATATTTTTTAATAATAAATTATTTTTATTTGTTTTAGGGGTTTTTTTCTAAACTATACAACAAATTTTAAAAAATAAATCAAATTAAATATTGGAAGTATTTTTAATCTGTTTTACAAGTTTTAAGGATAAAATACAGGTTTTATCCTTAAAAAAAATTAGAATTGCATTAGGTTAGGTTTAAAAACCAAAATAGCAAGCAAGAACCCCATCGAAGCCCATGGCCGACAAACGGGGTTAGGAGGGGGTTTTTCATCGGCGGTCAAAATTCAAAAAGGTCTAGCCAAATCCTTCCTTTTTGTTGAGTTAAAGGATCTTCCTTTTAGGCTCCGATCCGTTTTCCAATTTCCATCTCTATTAAAAAGTTAACTTAGCGTTCTTACATTAATTCACCTTTTGTAATTAATTAATTAATTAGAAGATATTAAACTTGATAGATATCTTTTCATTTGTAAATGTATGTTTAAACTATCCTTGTAATAAATTTAGGTTATAAGAAATCCAACATTTTATAAAACATATGAAACTAATGATGTATGAATGGATCATAGATATTAAGATGGAAGTGTAATTGATTATATAAATATATTGCATACTACATTTAATTTGTTCACTTAGTATTTTACTTTTCAATTTGAACGATGAATATTGTAAAATAATAAAAATATAACAAACAAATAATTATCTCGTAAGAGACATAACTATTTATATACCCTTATTTTATGTTAATTTTTTCTTCTTTTGAAAACGATAACAATGATCGAACTATATATTTTTTCTATTTAAAAATTCTGATACTATGTCGTAAAATCACTTGCTGAGAGTAAGTTTAAGCCAATAATAAGAGAGATACACTCATTCTTATATCTATAATAAAATTGATATAAACCAACACATATGCTATGGTACAAGCATTGACTCGTCCAGTACCTAGCTATTCATTCATTTAGTTAGTATCTTGTCCAAGTTCATAAAACAAAACTGATGGATCGTTAAAATTATATTGCACTGAATATTAATTAATAACATACTCACATCAATTTGGTTGTGTCAATAATTGAATTCGTGCGTTCGTACAGCAATTATTATGTATAATAACCATAGAGTGTAATTCATATTAAGTAGCTGTGATAGTTTAATGGTATACCTACTATTGTTTTAAATAACAGAAAATATATAGGAGCAATAATGTTTCCAAGTTAGTTATAAAAGTTTAATTTCTTTAGTGAAAAGTGGGGTTAAGTGAAGAGTAAAGGTCCTAAATAATTTTTTTAAGAAAATATACATAATACATTGTACATTATTTTTTTTTATTTCTATCTATATTATTAAAAAAAAAAATTCTTCATTATTCTCCTAACCATACTGTTAGTTGATATGAGATATTTATAAGTTAGTTAGTCACTTAACCATAGTTAGAATACTGTTAGAGCCATGGTTAGTTTAGTTTAGTTAGCTGTAATTAGCTTTCTTATATAGTTTTACATACTGTAACTAATTTCTTTGTGACTATTCATTCTTTTTCAGTAATCAAGTCTAGTTACAGAACTTCCTTTCTCTTCCTCTCTCTTGTTCATCCTGTTTCTCGGTTTCAATCTTCACTGATTCAAAACCTTTTTTATGGTGCAGTGAGCGTGGAAGGTTGAATAAACGAGAAAACGAGTTAGGTTGAGAGAAAGAAGAGACTATTGCTGAAGGTTCCCGATTCGGCCTATCCATGGCGAATGAGGATCGAATGAATCGTCCACCTCCGATAATGGAAGACACTTTTTCAGCAAACGACATTGAGAATCTTTCGAGATTATTGAACCAGCTTTCTCTGTTATAGAATATGCAGAATCCACAGAATCATCATCAATTTCAGGTCAATCCTAATTCTCATATAGATCTGAATAGTCCGTATTATCTTCATCCTGGTGAAAATCCTGGAGTCTCTATTGTGAATGTAATCTTGAATCCGTCTAATTACCATGTTTGGGCAAAAGCAATGCGTCTTGCGTTGAAGTCCAAGAACAAGTTAGGTTTCATAGATGGAAATTTGGAAAAGCCTGCTGAAGATGATCCTTACTTCTTGGCTTGGGAGAAATGCAACACCTATGTTGTAGCTTGGTTGAATCTGTCTTTAAGCAGTGAGATTTCACAGAGTGTAATATGGAATGAATCTATTTTAGCAAGTGGTGTATGGAATGATCTAAGACGTAGGTACCATCAGAGTGATATTTTTCGAGTCGCTGAACTTGAGGAAGATTTATTTGCTGCGAAGCAAGGGGAACTCAGTGTTACTGCGTTCTTTACCAAATTGAGAACCATTTGGGAAGAGTTAGATACCTTGGAACCTATTCCACAATGCATGTGTGGTGTAGAATGCACTTGTGAGCTCAAAGTGACTAACTAACTTATAAATATCTCATATCAACTAACACATACGTCTATATATATATGATTAGCTGGGAATGAAGTAATTAAACCCTAAAATATATCTGAAAGCAATGATAAATATTTTGGACGAGCAAATGTACTTAATACATATGTGTATAAATAGATTTATTTAGCGAACTTGGATTGATTTAATGATCAACTTATTGATCAGTGATAGACTCTTAAATGAAGATCAGATCTATGACAAATTAATCATCAACTTGAGTTAACCTGGGTTGAGAATTACCGTGGAAAAAAAAAGTTTCTATTTGCAGCTTCTAATAATTCATGGCTGGTCTGAGAACACAGCTTGGCATTCAATGTTCAAACTTGATTGAGTAGCATTCAAAGTGAGAGTGGGAGGGAGAGATCAGAGAAAGAGAGATTTGATTATGGACCGTAGGATTCAAGGTACGGAATAGAGCAAAGGATAGTAGACACAATGATGGTTTAAATTATTGATAAGATGAGAAAAAGAGGAATCAAAACTTTTAAAAAGAGGGTTATGAGTTATGACAAATGAGTTAGAGGAGTGGTTGAGTTTATGAGACAGCCCCATAATAGGATACCCTATTTATCATTATATTTTTTTAATAAAAATTCAAGTTAATAGAAGAAAATATATCAATTATTATTATTATATATATATATATATATACTTTTTTTTTTAGATTTTCTAATAAAATTCTTCCTTTTGAGATTCAATAACGATCGAATTAGATGGAACTCTAAATCCTTCGGCTACGAAAAAATTTTAAACTTTAAATATTAAATCCTAAATCTAACATAATTTTTATGACTGAAATGTATAAAATTCGGTCCTTATTAAATTCTAAATTTTTTTTATAATAAAACAAATAACAGAAGAAGGAAAGTCTATAAAAAAATATCCAAGTATACCAAAACTGAAAAAAAATTGTCAGGAGAGTGTTAGAAATAATAGTATTCATCAATCCTTTTTAAAATATTTATCTAAAAAGAAAAAAATGATATTTTAAAATATATATTGATGTATTTATATTATCAAGATAAATTAATTCTTTTCAATAATACATTTAATTTAATTATAAATAACTGAGTAAATATTAATTGCTCTCTATATATATATCATGTATTAGTTTTTGTGTTCAAACTTTAAATATGTAACGGTGGGTTGAAATTTTATATATCATTTTATGTGTTAAAATTTTTCTTAATTTAGAAGATAAATTTTTTGTTTTGCATAATATAATATAAAATAATAAAACTTTTAATCAATTCAATATAATGAAATATTTGAAACCATTTACAATTTCTGTTTTTGCATACTGCAAAATAACACAAAATAGAAAATATATAAATAGGTAATTTTTTATATTCGGATTTAAATTGGTGGTAAATAAATAATATTTTATATTTTATCATTGAAAAAGAATATATAAAAAATTATTAAAAAAAAAAAGTGAAGCAAGTGAGGAATTCGAGGGAGTGAGAGGGGTCCATTTCCTTTTCTTTACTTTACTTTGCACTCTCTCATATTTTCTCGCCGACTTTTCTGTTTTCCCTAGTCCCAAAACGACGCCGTTTTAACTAGACTCATTCACTAATTAATAATTGACATATAATTGCACTGCTAAAATGAAGAAAAACATAAAGTGATAAAAAGTTAAAAACTATAATAGAGTTAGGTAGTGACTAGTCATTGCCATTTACATCATCACATGCCATTTGCCAACCAGACTCTCAATTTCATCCAAAATATTTTTATTTTTCCTTTTTCTTTTTCCGTTTCCTTTGATGAAAAAATGAATTATGTATGAGATATGGTAGTATAGCCAAGTAAACAAAATAAAATAAAATAAAATAAAATAAAAATGATAAAAATAAATATGTAAGATTAAAAGGACAAAAATTAATGTTTTGTTATTTCTGTTAAAATTTTAAATTTTTTAAAATATTTTTATCATTCGAATATTTGAGAATTATTTTTTATTAATTTTAAATTTTTCTTATTTATTTTCTGTGGTTTATTCTAGTATATATAGCCAAATATGTTATGAATTTCGCTCTTCTTTGTGCACATATTCTTTTAAAACCAAGAATAATGTGAGTAAATTTAAATAAAATAAAGTTATGAGTCTAGATAATTTGTATAAGCGAAGGAGTGGTAGTTAGGCATTGCTAGTAATTTATTTTATATTTTTCCTAAGTAGGCATTGGTAGTAACCTATCTTGGTTTCATCGATGATTCAGATTCAGATGCAAATTAAAGTCAACAAAAAAAATGTCTTTTCCTAAGTCAATCGATCGGTTTTGTAAAAGTTGTGGGACGTTTATATTTTTCCTTCATTATTTCTTTCTTGCTTTGGTCGGCTTATTTAGGTGCCTCTCCTTTATTTTTCTGCTTTTTCCCAGCTTGGGTGAAATTTGGAAATTCTAATTATTTATTTTTTTACGTGATGAGGTGAGTAAGATTTTAAAGAATTGTGTGATAAATTTATAATTTTTTAAAAAATAAAGTCCCAAGTAAAATTTTATTTTATTTTATAGTGGATTTATAGATATATGAGAAAAAGTATCCAATAAATTTATGTAGAATTGAAATATTGGACTTATAAATTTCTGAAAAATTGCAATGTTTGACATCGTTTATTCTTTTCTCATAAACCTATAAATCATTCATTGCAATTTTAAAGGTATTTTTTAATACTTCTCTTATCTTATACGTTCTGATTTTTGGTAAATTTTTTACATTTTAAAAATAATCTATCAAGATAATGTTATAGGAAGATTTTTCGGTATATCACTTTAGCGATATACTCGGTATACCTGTAATCTGTAATCGTTGATTTTGATTTATATTTATATTTTAAGTTTTTTTAATGAAAATCAAACGATTACAGATTACAGGTATACCGAGTATACCGCTAAAGTGGTATACCGAAAAACTTTCCCATGTTATAAACATTATAGCATATATATTTCACTGTAAAAAAAATACTCTGCTTAGCAGCAGAAATTTATGGCAGTTGTTTTTAAAATCGCAGTTAAACATAAAAATTAGCGACGATTTTAGTGTCAACCATTGCTAAATGAATAATATACCAATTTACAATTAAATCACGTTATTAGTTAGTTATTACTATATCCCTAACCTCAATCAGAAAACACTCAAAAAAATTTTCTTTGATCGAGAAACCTTTTTTTTTTTTACTTTTAATTAGCATAAATAACATTTTTGTATTTAGTAAAATAATTCTTAAAATTAAAAAGACCATAATATGCATAACTACAAGAATGAATTAAAAATATTTATTAATATATGAGATTATATTAAACGTTTTAATTTTAATAAATGCAATCAAATTTTAAAAATACTTCTTTATATGATTTCATAAAATGACACCAACTTTTTTTAAAAAATACTCCTCTTTATATGTTTTCATAAACACATTTAATTTTTAAAAATAGTAAGTTCAGGCACATAATTTCTTTTTTATCTAGCAACCACATTAATATGCTACACTACTGATGAAACTTAGCGGCAATTTTCTTATGTTTTTGCGGCGGTTTTAAACCTAAGCCAAGATTTGAAACTTGATGTTGAGAAAAATTGATGCGAATCTCAAAGAGAATGTGAAGTAGCTAAGAACAGATGTCGAATAAAGAGACAAATCACAAATTGAGTGGACATCTCTATCGAATTTACAATGCGAAACTTCATATTGATCTCTAACTACAACAAGAATAGGGATAACAACCATCACTCAACAGATGATGTTTACATTATAATGTTTTTATTGTGTGGGGATTTCATTTTTTTTTTGTTATTTTTTGGTTGTCTAAGTTGGACTCATCTTCTTATGTAGTTATTTTGGAAAAAAATACTAAAATTACCCACAAAATATTCGGATACTGATAAAACTATCCATAAAAAAAAGAAACGAATTTTTTATTCATGAAAGATGGGTTTCGTATGACAAAACTACCGAAACGTCATTAACGAGGCATAAATTTTGGGTAGTTTTGGTAGCGTTTTGGGTAGTTTTGTCAAACATAGCCTATTTTTCATGGATAAAAAATTTATTTTTTTTTTGTGGATAATTTTATCAATGTCCAAATTTTTTGCAGGTAATTTTAATATTTTTTATTTTATTATTCTAATAAAATAAAATACAACTGCCTTTTGATAAAAAAAAAAGTAAGTCTTGGAAAAACTTTTACATCGAATTATTAAAGGTCTTTGAAAAAAAAAATCAAAGTTTCTGAAAAATCGCAACAGTAGACGAAATCAACAATCAGCATTCCCAATCTAGAAAACAAAACACTAAATATAAATTAATATAACGGTTCACTCATTTTGATAAGGACAAAGTAAAATTTTATGTAATTCAGCTATATATGACTGTAGTAGTTACAAGAATACAAAGGCTATTAGCTAGGTAGCAGAATCCAATGGAGTCTTTGAAAGTTGTTACCCTAGATCCATATTATTAATTATTAATAAAAAATAATTGAAAGGTCTAAAATTTAAGTCTAATTATAAATCTAATTTTATTTAATAAATTTTTTAAATTTTTTATATTTTTAATATTTTTTAAAAATAATATTTATGATTAAATTTTTTATACTTTTAAATATTAAGCCTATAATTAGACTTAAATTTTAGATCAATCTATCAAAATTCATTATTAATTAGTTAGAGAAAATCTCATATAGCTTAAACTTTATGCAAAGTTAAAATTGAAAAAAGGCTTGATTAGTACAACCCACACCTTACCCACCCCCACCATGCAACAAGACAACCAGCAAAAAACCAAAAGCATAGTGCCTACACACTCATTGGAATTGAAGCACATATATATATAATATAAAGTCAATGTGAATTTAGCTTGACTCCATGTAGTGATTAGTGAAGCTACACCAATATCTAAGTTCAATAATGACGTTCTAGTTTTTATTTATTGTGTGAACATATTTTATTAGAAAAAATTGATGATTTTATATTAGGGTTTTGTAGTAATGATGATGATGACCCAACCTTTTTTTTTTTTGGACTCTATGATGACCCAACTTCAACAACCCTAGATAAATGAAAGGTTGAGTAATTTTTTTTTTTTTTTTGGTGAGGGGAGATAAAGTTTAATAATTATTTTTCTTATTCCCCAGAAACAAATACGGTGATTTGGGTATTAAAAAATTTCCCAATTTTATATATATTATTTTTTTCCTTAAATGAATGTGTGCATCAAAGAGTATCAAATTAACACAGAACTTGATGATTATGAGTATCTGAGTGGTTTTTTCTTTCGGGTTGATCATGAGTATCTCAGTTACATGCACACTTTCATCGGCTTAAAGACAAGAATGAATCCAGAGTGTAAACCACCAAAACATGGTAACAACTAACAAGTGAAAGTCACTATTATAGTCCAATTGAACTTTAGTTAGAACATACCATGATGTACTGCATAAGAATAAGAGAAAAAGATAAATAATTTTCAGACTTTTTATTGCAAAAAAAATTAAATATTTGTTAAAGATAAATCTATTCATGTATATAGCTTATAAATTTTTAGGAAAAATAATTTCATGACGTAATATCAAAATTTATATGACTGAAAGATTTAGAGTTTAATTTTTATTAAACTTAAAAAAAATTAATATAAAAAATATATTATGTATAAAAAATATAAATATTTTTATTTTAAAAAACAGTGTATCACTATACATCTCCGTACACCTCATTTATACGGAAAATGTAAATATCATAAAAAAAAATAAAATTTTGTGCTGATATTTATATTTTTTCATATCGTAAATAGAGCGTATGGAAGTGTGCAATGATACATATAAATTAATTCTTAAAAAAAAATAAAACGGGGTTTTGGAATGGCATGTTTGGTTGCATTAGAATTAACCTATTCGAATGAATGTTTGTGTCCATAACGGGAGAAGTTGCCCGTAATATGTGCTGCCACTGTCACTTCATTCCGTAGCTCACGCTTCTGAAAATACAAAACAAACAATAAAGGAAGCTGCTTACACAAATTTAAGGGTTTAAGAATTGAATATAAACTGGTGTAGATACTATTTTAAAGAAGAAACTTTAAAGGAAAAACTACTATTTTAAATAGGGATTCACTTCACTAAAGAACTTGGGATAACTTGTAACATTGATTTATAGATTTAATTAGGTATTGCATATGTTTAGATTATGGCTAATATATAAGTAAGTACTTGTCATTTGTCAAGTAGTAGTTCTGTTCCTTGAATTAATTAGTGTATATATTTTTATAAATAGAAATATATTTTCGTCACGTTTATATCACTCAAACTGTAGATGAAGCAGTGGATACAATGTTAATATTTTCGTATATATTTTTAAAGATATATCTGCATTTTAATTTGGTTTCTAAAGTTTTAATTTATTCAATTTAATATCTAAATTTGACGTAAATTACGTTAGTCATTGACTCTATTTTCATCATAAAATTAATAACGACGACATGCTGAAATTTATTGACAAATGTTATATTAAACTTTTGAACGATTATCCGATACAGCAATTAAAACATTTTATTTCAATTTGTTCTTAAGTGAAATTATGGTTAGAATTTTAAAAACTTCATAGAAAGAAAATTAGGTTGAAATATTCAAACGACTCAGGGAATGGAGAGAGGCGGTGATGCATCGTGTGAAGCCGCCGCACCGTAGCAGGTGTGAAACAAAGTGGCCGGAAAAGAATTGATTATTTGATACGTCCTTTTGTGACTGTTTATTTAATGATATTTTCTAAAAGTCTTTTTATGGTAGATTAATCTAATTATTTAAAGGGGAATAGTTAGTTAATTAGTATTAGTACACTTATGAATTGAATATATATATATCTATTTTTTTTGTGTGTGTACTTATGAATTGAATATGAATATGAATATATGAGTTAATGATTTTGATATTATTGTGGCATGGTTCGTTGGTACATTTATATACATAGACATGAGAGTGACAAATGGAGAGGACAATACTTGCTCCAGATTTCAACGCTTTTTATGGAGAGAGCATTGGTTACTGTGTTCATTTTTTTGTATCAGATTCAGAATTCACACTGAAAGAGAAAAAAAAGATGGAAAGCGAAAGTGGGAAAGAAACAACACGAAAATGTCAAATCCCCCCTGCATCTTCAACCCCAGCCTGTCCACTTTTTTTTTTTTTTTTTTAATCAAAACCCTAAGTTATTTAATAAAGATTGTGTAATAATTTCAAATAAAAACGTAGTAAATTTAAAATAATATATAAGAAAATATTTTACTATTTAAAAGACTTAAATCTAAATTTTTTATTAAATTATAAATTATTTGTCATTTCAACTAATTCTTTTTCTATTATTTTAGTTTTTATATATATTTTTAATAAAAATAAAAGTAAATTAATAATTACATTTAGCAGCGGTTTGCAGTCGAAATCGCTGTTAATATGCCACAGCTATTTGTTGAATTTATTATAGTGATATATATATAACTTCTTTTTCTTTTAATTTTTTCATGCTCTTTTTATATATTCAATGAATCATTTATTTAATTTTCATCCATTTTGCTTCAAATATTTGGTTGCTATATTCACTCTCATACACATGCTTTGTTTTTTCACGTGTGTGCCTTGTAGGTTTCTTTCTCTCTTTTTTGGGTGTTATTATTATTTTCTTTCAAGAAAAATCGAAGATTGAAAAGGCCAAATTAGATGAATTGCAAAGAAAGGAAATGCAAACTTTTGTGCAAGCTTTTTCTTTATTTCTGGCACACTAAGTCATTTTTTTTTGTGGGACTATATAGAAATAAAAGAAAGGGAAGAGGGATTCATACATTTCAGTCACTCTATGATCTAAAATTCTAAATTTCTAACAGTCTTTCTAAAAACAAACGTACAAAGCTTAAAAGCAAAGCATGCTTACGTGGGTACTGACCAGTGGTATTGGTTTGTGTCAGATGTAATTAAATATTTTTAACAAAAAAATTATAGATTATTATTATAATAGATAAAATAGCAATGAAAGAAAACGTCTTCCGTCCAGTAAAATATATCAATCTCTTCATTTTTTTATAAAATTGTTTTTGGACAAGGGACATATTGTTTTTTAGATAGATATTTTTGGATGTGACATTATTTTCTTATACTTTGGGCTATTGGGCTGATATTTTGTCCAACAAATAGTCCAATAATACAAAATCAGTATATTTGCTCTCAAAGACATTGTGCTATGACAAAAAAAAAAAAAAAAAGGCATTGTGGTAATTAAGCTAACAATCAATTAATGCCAAAAAAAAAAATCTAACAATCAATTGTGGGGACAATGTATAAATAGTTTAAAAAATATTTGAACACAAAAGTATGTTAGATGATTTTGATGAGTATAAGTCTATCTTAAATAAAAAATTAAAAACAAATATATATTATACATGTTCAAAATTTTAACTATATATAAATGCACTTGTTGTTAAGTATGTAAAATATGAAAGTATTCATTGTAAAAAACATATAAAATAATTTCATATTCTAATTACACATCCTTCAAGTAATGTGAACAATAAAAATATATTATTTTTTGAATCATCTTTATTTTAACACATTTTCTTGAATAATTAGTGTTCTTGAATTTTTTTTTCCTTCATAAAATCTAGTTTTGAAAGTTCTGAAGAACACCAAAATATCTTATTAGAATAATATATACCCACTTTTTTAATAATTAATGGGTTTAACTAATCTGAAAAAATTATTAAAATATTATAATTGATGTGTTTAGTTAACATGAGCCCTTAGAGCATATGATAAGTTTAACATTAGTAGAAAGTTTTAAATTCTTTTATTTAATAAATATAAAATAAATACATTAAAAATTAAATTTTTTTTTTCAATGTATAATATTAATATGTGCTCTGAAGAGCACATGTAATTTTTACTTTTATAACCTACAAGTCACCAAAAAAATATGTGCTCTTAGAGCACAAAATATATAAACCCATAATTGATAATACTATAAATCAAATAAAGATATAGAATAATCTAAGATTGTCTATAGCCATTTTTTTAATTACATGCATTAGGATTAATTTCTTCCTCAGATTCATGATTGCATTTGCTTGAGCTTTAATTAATTTGCTGATGACTTTGAGGGGAAATGATTAATGGGTCATACATGGTTAAGAATGACAAGTTCCAAACTAGGGTCAATTTCAAATCTAAATACAAAGATATTTGTCATGGCTAAACATTGACTTTATTCAGGCCTAAGTTATAGGCTTAATCTCCTAAGGTGGTTTCATATAGTTATTAATTATTAAATAGGCTAAGATCAACATATAACACTTCTAGTTCAATGCATGCTCCCATTTGGACCTTTACATAGAAGTTTCAATTATTAAAGTTAGATGATTAAACTGGTCTCTCAATGATTAAAGTGAATGATTTTATTGTCTTCTAATAATTAATCATGGTGTGTTTAATTAGTTACCATTTTGGGTCCATTTAGTTATGAGAGCATTTGTTCAAATTAGCCCCAATAAGTCTAGTTTGATAGGACATATATTTATTGGCTTCTCCTTAATTCATTTTTCTAAAGGATAGCTTTTGGGTTGGTTAACAAGAAATTTACTCACTCATCTCTTTGAGTAAGTGTTGAAATTTTAAATTTCATGCAATATATATAAAAAAATTCATTGAGTAACTATAAATTCTTGTATAATTTTTTCTAAAGTTTACAATCTAGTCTTGTTTAATTTTTATGAGATTTATTTAATTTGATATATTTTCTTTTCATGTCATCATTCATTTATTTGGTGTTTTATATATATATATATATATATATATATATATATATATATATATATATATATATATATATATAT
>JASCZI010151845.1:15294-26732 GCA_036250425.1 Stylosanthes scabra | reverse complement strand
GCCCTTGGAAAAATACTAGTACAAGCATTTGAGTCATTTAAATTCAAAGTATTTTTAAGCTTCCGCGAAAATTTATCATAATTATTATTATACTCAATTCACCCCCTCTTGAGTATACGTGCTACGTGACTAACATAAACAATCATTACAAAGAATCAAACAAGAAGCAAATCAATCATCTATGTGATAAAAATTCAGATTCATATAATGGCACATACATTCAAAACATCATCTCTAATGCAAAGAACACACATGAAAGACCATTCTTGAACTAATTTATGCTATCAAGATCAATGCAAGATCAAATTTTATGTCACTTATTCAATCAAATATAAAAAATGACAATACCTAAACCATCAAATAATATGTTTAATCTCATGAACCGGTATAGAAACTAAACCAAAGTAAGAACCAATTATACCTCTCGGTTAACTTGATCCTTGAATTGATGAACAAGAAGTATCCTTTGAATAATGGTAGAAACTTGCAGATTTGAATATATTATTGGATTAATCCATTGGATTGATAGAATAGAGCTCTTCCTCCTTAATCTTCAAGTGAGTTTAGCCACTCATGATGGTGAATGACTTAAAGAATGGTATGAAGGTGGTTCTTGAATGCATGAACATTCAAAGAACTCAAAGGAAAGTAAGAAAGATAGATTCTTGAGAGAAAAGAAAGATAGAACTGAATTGCCTCTTTACTAGATTGGAACTATAAAAGTTACAAGAATTGATGGAAAACTTCAAAGAAAACTAGAACTAAAAGTAAGAGAAAAACTAAGAATGAATTCTCTTCTAAAAGTGATGTGATCTAATGATCTAATAATGCTATCTAACTTGAATGAATGATTATCTTGAAGTTTTCCATCTATTTATAGGTTTACAAAAGGGATAAAAGACATACAAATGCATTTGGAATGAAATGACAATTTCTGCCCAAAACAGAGTGATCCACGCCTAGACTTTGGCTCTGGTGCCTAGGCGTGGGTCTCTGCTTGAAACTTGACTCTGGATGCTTGGAAATGAAATGTCCCATGCCTAGACTTTGGCTCTGGCGCCTAGGCGTGGGTCTTGAATGCTCAATGGATGCCTAGGCATTGGTGTGGCGCCTAGGCATGGGCTTGGGGGATGCTTGGCCACGCCTAGGCTTTGGAGTCCACGCCTAGGCGTTGGCCTGAGTGATCCTGGAGGCTGGTTCTATCTTGGCCACGCCTAGAATTTGGCTTCCACGCCTAGACTTTGGCTTCCATGCCTAGGCATGGGCTGTCTTATCCTCAGCTTTGGCTCTGGACGCCTAGGCGTTGAGTTCCACGCCTAGGCGTGGGGGCTCCGGTCAGAATTGCTCCAAAACTCCGTTTCTTGCTCCGCAAGCTTCCTTTATCCATTTTTCTGTAAATTAACAATAAAATACTCAAAGTACCAATGTTTTCTCATAATTAAACATCTACTAACATATTCTAACATTTTTACCAATTTTATATGATTTTAAGTTAATTATATGAAGAATACAACATGAATTAGGAGAATAAATCTACAATGATGCTCATGCATTACTTCATTAGAAGCAACCCCTCTCGTGTCACCATCCAAATTACACGTTGAGTGGGTAAATCTTTCTGACATAAACCTTCTTGGCCCACAACACTATGCCTTGTTGGAGACGGATGATCAACTTAGAGTTCTTTGTGGGGTGTTGGACAAAAAGGAAATGGAATCCTTGGGGATGGATGAATCAAGGTTCATTACTTTTGGGGAATCAGAATTCAAAGCCTATAATGGACACCTTCACAAGCTTCACAACAATAGAGCCAAGGTTGGAGCATTGAATTTGAGGAAACATTTGGGACCTTGGCAATCTCAAGAGAAGCTCGTGGATTCACAAAGGAATGGGTGGACTAACCAAGTTTGGGACCCCAGAAAAAGCTATAAGAATCAACACTTTTGGGGACTCATTACTTGCATCGGAGCTTTTAGGGACTTGTTGAATATGAATTGGAATCCCATAAAAAACATGAATTTCAAGCATTGGTGGGGATTCAAGGATGAGTTAAAGCATCCTCTACAACGATACTCTGTTTTAAAAATTAAGGAATTCCGAACCGGTCGCGGGAGCGGCCGCGGGGCATCCGTCACTCATCACTAGCAGAAGCCTTGTGTTAATGGAAAAGTTTTAACCCCGGCCTTAACCCATTCTTATCCTTAGGGATTAGTGGCTAAGGTCATACACACTTCAACCCATGACCAAGGCACAAGAACACTACTCCATATTTATAAGAAACAAAACATCAAACACTTGGTGGGCATAGTAAAGAGACATGGTAAATAACAATGGACATGAGCAAGTAAAGATGATCAATAGAATCAATCAACAAGAGAGTCAACAATTATCACTAATGAAGCAAGTAAATAGCAATAGATCATAACAAGAAATAAATTCCAGCAAGATATGAGCAATATAACAGGAACATAAAAGCAAGAATTGGTAAAGAGATGAATAAATAGAAAGAACAAGTAGAGATTATATTAATCAAGAAAGAGTAACAATTAACTAGTAATTAAACACTGAAATTAACCAAAAGTTTGGCTGGTGTGGCTGAAAATGGAAGAAGAAAATGAAGAACCTAAGAGAGAAAATGAGAAGTATAAAGAACACTCCCAAAAACTCTCTAAACTGTCTAAAAACTACAATTGATCCTAATTGTGAGAGTGTTCCTTGTGCTTCAGTTGTTCTCCCCCCCCCCACCCCATATAGGTCGAATTGGGCTTTAAAGAGGCTTGGCCTTGGCCTGGAAATGTGAAATTCCAATTCTAGCCTTCATTTAATGAGTTGCAGCAGCGTAAAGTTGCGTAGGCAACTCTGTCCAGAATGGTCTTCGAAGGCTTCAGGGGAGGGAGTTGCGTACGCACGTTATGAAAGTTGCGTGTGCAACTTTGGTCTGAACAGAGCCAAAACTGCTCTCTGTTTCTCAAGTGTTGCGTGCGCAGCTCAGGAAATTGCGTGCGCAACTTGTAGAATCCATAATCCTCCCTTTTTGTGCCTTTTCATGAATCCTTTGCTTCCAATGCCTTCCTTAACCTTTCCCAGAATAAAGGGGCATTAAGGCTCAAAGTTGGTTTCAAGGGTGATTTTCAAGGTTTAGGCCATTTGGTAAGTGAGCTTTTGAAAACAAAGGCCTCAATCATATGCATGCACACAATATAAACAATGATAGACATATATAATCAACTAATTCATTAATTACAATCATAGAAAAGGAAGTAACACACAAGAAGAAAATAGTGGTCCTTTGGAATGTGGAACCACCTTGTTTAAGGCTCAAATCCTCTCTATCTTGTGTGTTTTTTCACTCTATTCTATGATTAGAAATTTTTCAAATCAGGTGTAAAGATCAAGTTTCAAAAGATTTTCAAAGAAATATTTGATTGGGTCCCAAAGGGGCACACAATTAAAACTCTTGTTTGAAGTGCAATTATCATCCATAGGAGAAGAAACCGATTGGATGTCATAATCAAAATGAAAAAACACAGTGTTGTTTTTCAAAAACATCCAATCTTAGCAAGTTTAACTACCAAACTATCTAATAGTTAACTAAGAAAGAATAGAAATTATTCAACTAGAATTAAAATGGACCCAAATTGTTGTTTCCGGCATTAGCCCTCCCCATACTTGAAGATCGCACAGTCCTCTGTGCACAAGTGTATAGCCGGGAAGCGGTCTAATCCTTGCGTACTTATCATCACTATCAGCTTCATGATGTGACGAACCTTTTTGATTCGTTACACTCCACCAAGTATATCAGATCCCAAGTAATACGATGGTGAGTGGGTAATCATTCCCACGAGGAAAGATGGATCAACCAATATCTTTAATTCGGTTCTTTAATTAGACCCAAGTGATTAATCAAAGATTAATATTAAACTAACAAAGAAAGCAATAAAGAACAATGTATCACTAAAGAACATTCAAGTAAAACAATCTTTATTCAACAAACAACTACTAAAGATGTAAATCAATAACAAGAACTAATGAAAGATGCAAATGTAAAGGGCAAGATCAAGGAATTGGAGATGTTCACAAACTAACTTCCTAATCCAATTTTACTTTTCTTTTTCTGCAAACTATCATAATTCACCATGAATCCTAATATAACCAAATCCTAATCTCTTAGTGATCTAGTTTCTCTTTATCCTAATCAAGCATCAATCTCTTGACTAATCAAACAAAAAGAGAGATAATACACATATCTTGATTTAAACATATGATAATCAACAAGATTCAAGGAAAGAATTAAATGTCACATATTCAATCTCATGCAAAACCTCATTGAATTATTAAAGATCCTAATACACATCAAATCACATGCTCATCTCTGAGTCAAGTAAAGAAATATGGAATGATTCTTGAATATGTTCGAATGCCTATTTTATGTGATGGGAATACAGATTCATATATGGCACATACATTCAAATCATTATCTGTAATGCAAAGAACAAATGTGAAAGATCATTCTTGAACTAATTTGTGATAACCAAGATTAATGCAAAACCAAATTTTATGTCACTTATTCAATTAAACTTCAATCTTGACAATTCACAAACCATTGATAATATGTTTAATCTCATTATCAAGAATAGAAATCAAACCAAAAGTAAGAACCAATTATACCTTTCGGTTGAACTTGATTCTTGAATGGATGAACAAGAAGAATCCTTTGAATTTGAATAGAAACTTGCAGATTTCGAAAAGATTGTTGGACTAATCCATTAGCTTGATAAAGAACAGAGCTCCTCCTCCTTAATCTCTATGGGGATTACCCACTCATGATTATGAGAAACTCAAAGAAAGTGATGAGAATCTTGAATGCATGAACATTCAAAGAACTTAAGAACTTAAGACAGAAAGAGAAAGATGGAAATCTGGAAAATATGAATACTGATATATTTGATTCAAGGAAATGTTACGAAGTAATTTCTAATGATCAAATGGAAAAATTCTCTAACTAAAGTATCTAACTCTATTACTATCTAACCATTTCTTTTGATCATTAAAAATTCACCTATTTATAGATTACAAAACCTAAATTAATTACAAATTCATTCCAAATGAAATTACATGAAATTTGGACAAGACAGCAACTAGGAAGTCATGCCTAGGCGTGGTGAGTGGTGAAAGCCCCGCCTAGGCATTGCTGCTAAAGTTCCAGGTTAGCTAGGCCATGCCTAGGCGTTGGTGCTGATGCCTAGGCATTGGTGTTGATGCTGCAAGCCTTCCTAGAGTATGGCTCTGTCACGCCTAGGCGTGAGGCATGATGCCTAGGCGTTGGTGTTGATGCTGCAAGCCTTCCTTGGTGTGGCTCAGCCACGCCTAGGCACCACGCCTAGGCGTGAGGCATGATGCCTAGGCGTGGCTGGTCATGCTTGGTGCCAAGCTTCTCTGTTTTCTGCTTCTCCTCTGTCTTCTCTGTTTTCTTGCTTCTCAAGCTTCCTTTTCTAACTTTTCTGTAAATTATTAACAAAATACTCAAAGTATCTAATTTATTTGTTAATTACTAATTACATTGAATATCATGCTAATTGTATAATAAATTGTGCATGAATTAGTAAGAAAAAACACTAATGATGCTCATGCATCACTCGATCCTTATTACCATCTGAAAGACAGAAAATCCAACAAATGAACCAAACAATGTATGAAATTGTAGGATTGACTATCAAACGTGGTGCAATGGAATTAACAATAACATATCATACATGGTGATCAAGCATGCATATCAATGAATATTGAGCAATAAAATCAAGCACCACTTAACACATTGTTAGATAAATACTAACTAAGCACAAGCACAAATCATGAACAACTTCATGCATACTAACAACGTATCAAGCTTTCGATGGTGTAATTAACTTAGTTTTGATCCCAATTTAAGTGCAAAAACATAGTCATAGTGAAACAAATCAACTTAGGCAAGGATTGGATAAAAAACCAAAATTATAACTCCGTTGAGGATTTTCATCGAACACTTGGCGTGGAATTTTTGGAAAACATGGAATTTGTGCACAAACCAAGTGTTCAAACCCAATCTCATGCAAATAAGCACAACAACCATCAACTAATCAACAATGATCAACAAATATTACAAAAAGGGTCATCTAATTCTGAGATTCTAACAATTTCTAATCCTAAGAAACTAACTAACTGCAAGAATGGGGGAGAAGAACTCACTAGTCAATGAGTAGCGAGTGATGTTCACTCAATTAAGTGGAGTTGGGAAGTGGGTGCGAGTAGCATGTTATGAAACACGCATCATGGGCCTCTGGGCCGAGGTTGCGTGCGCAACATAGGGCGATGCGCATGCAACAAATAGAGCAAAAGTTATTGTTATGAGAGTGTAATTGTTGCGTACGCAACAATGAAAGGGTGCGCATTCATCTTTTCAAACAGAGAGCTCCCATTTCCGTAGAACAGAGTGTTGCGTGCGCAACATCAGGGGTTGCTTGCGCACACAATCATTAGAGAAACAGAGCTTCTCTCTATTTTTTTTCTTTTTTTGGGTGTGAGCTATGTATAAACCTACCTATTATTGTGTCCATCCTGCTAACACTTCAATAAAACAATTTAACAAGGAAACTTCAATCCTCAAACAAACAAGTATATACAAAATCACAAAAAAGAGAGGGAATTGGAAGGTGTTATCATGGTGGGGTGTCTCCCACCTAGCACTTTTGTTTATTGTCCTTCAAGTTGGACATTGTCGCTTGCTTGCTTTAAGGGGGCTTATGCTTGAATTCATCTTGGAATTTCCACCAATTCTTGTTGTTGCATTGATCTCTGGTGGTGGCCCCGAGACCGGTCTGAAAAAGCGGAGTTTCATTGCAGATAGCTCTGAACCAATGTCAAGGGAACCGTGCCAAATTTAGTTAAAAAGGTGTCACAGAGATGCAACCAAGTTTGAAAATACCTAGTACTGGACTCAGGCCGTTCTCCCTAGGAAGCAGAAACAGAGGTTTGTCTTTGGTTGAGAAAATATCGGGGTTGGTTGCAGTTTGTTGTTGAGAATGGAGCGCAAGAAAATAGATTAAAACAGCAGTGGATTAAAGAGTGCCCGGCTATGGGTTGATGCATGAGCATTTTTATAGATATATGTTCCTAATTCAAGTGGTATTCTTCCTATAATTAACATAAAATCACCTAAAATTGGTAAAAATGTTTATATATGTTAACAAATGTTTAATCATGATAAAATATTGGTACTTTGAGTATTTTATTGTTAAATTACAAGAAAAATGGATAAAGGAAGCTTTTGGAGCAAGAAACTGAGTATGAAGCCATGCCCATGATGCTGATCAGTTTTTCTAGCATGACCTTTGCCTACTAATTTGGAAATATCTTGAGCTACAGAAGTCCAAAAGATCTGATTCAAATTGCGTTGGAAAGCTTACGTCTGGGGCTTCGATTTGGTATATAAATGTATATGGTTGACAATTGATTTAGCCTAGAACAACCCTGGGAAAGTTGCAGCAGCAGAGTCCACGCATATGCGTGGAAGTCCACGCATATGCGTGGATCAACAGCCCTAGGCGCCCAGAATCAAGCCTAGGCGTGGCCCCTATCCTTGACTATCCACGCATATGCGTGGATCAACAGCCCTTAGCCCATGAATGCTTTTGTGAGTTTTCCAGCATGACCTCTCTGGACTAAAATGTATATAACTCGAGCTACAGAGCTTTAAACGATGCAACTCCACTCTCATTTGAAAGCTAACATCCGGGGCTTCGCGTCGATATATAATAATCCATAGTTGACACTTGATATGAGCGCCAAAACACCCTGGAAAGACAACACTAAAAACCTGCGTGAAGATCCACGCATAAGCGTGGAAGCCTACGCATATGCGTGGCCAGGCAACTCAGTAGCACCCAGAATCACGCCCAGAACTCAAGTTTATGCGTGCAACATCACGCCTAGGCGTGGCCAAGCTTCCTCCAGGGCCCTGAAATCAAGTTTAGGCGTGGAAGCAAGCCAAGCAGCTCACAAGCACTCCAGAGTCCACGCATATGCGTGGAAGTCCACGCTTATGCGTGGAAGTTAACCAGTTCGGCCCAGAATCTCATAAGTCCCACGTATATGCTTATAAATAGATGGAAACTTCACTTAGAAATAGGGATAGCATCTTAGATCATAAACTAACACTTAGACATACACATTAGAATTAGAATTTCTAGCTTTCTTAGTTCTCAAGTCTTGGAGAATTCTCTCTTACTTTCTCCTTGACTATAGCATAGGTTTCTTTGAAGTTTCTCATCATCTTTGTAATTTCAGATTTTGATTTCAATATAGAGGAATATTCAATTTACTTTCTTTCTCATTAAAGATTCTCTCTTTTTCACTCTCTCTTTGAAGATCTTTGAATGTTGATGCATTCAAGATTCACATTCAACCTTTTCTTGAAGTCATTCATAATCATGAGTGGCTAATTCTCTTTGAAGATTGAGAAGGAGGAGCTCTATTCTATCAATTCTATAGAATGACCCATTAACACATTCAGATCTGCAAGTATCAATAACAATTCAGAGGATTAATCTTGTTCATCATTGCAAGGATTGATAAAACCGAGAGGTATAATTAGTTCTTCAAATTCTGGTTTAGTTCTACACCGGTTAATGCTACTAGACCTATTATTTGATGGTTTTTGCTTATTGAGATTGCTGCAGAATTGAATATGTGACATTGAATTTGATTATGCATTGATCTTGATATCCTTAACCAGTTCAAGAATGATCTTCCATGTATGTTCTTTGCATTAGAGATGATGTTTTGAATGTATGTGCTATTTTATGAATCTGAATTTCTATCACATAAAGGATTGATTTGCATCTTATTTGATTCTTTGTCATTGACACCCATATGGTTAAAAATTCGGTTATTGACGAATAATTGATCTTTCTTGATTTGAATTGTTGCATTTGAGAAAATAGGCATTCAAACATATTCAAGAATCATTCCATATTTCTGCATGTGACTTAGAGATGAGCATGTGAAGTAATATGCATTAGGATCTTTAATAGTTTTGCTGGTTTACTTGAGATTGGATATTGTGACATTTAATTCAGTCCAAGAATCTTGTTTATTGTTAAAGATTTGAATCATGATGTGTGCATTATCTTTTTACTTGTTTAGTTAGTCAAGAGATTGATGATTAGATAGGTTAAAGAGAAGCTAAGTTGCTAAGAGATTAGAATTTAGTTCTACAAGGATTCATAGTAAATTTGTGATGATACATGATGCAGAATTAATATTAGAACAGTGGGTTATGAAGTTGTATTGTTGAGTATCTCCTATTTCCCAATCTTGTTCTTTTTCTTGATAAATCTTTAGTAATTGTTGCAGTCTTATAATTGATCTTTGTGGTAGTATTTGATTGTTTATGTTTGCTGATCTTGATTTCATTTCTCTGGTTTAGTACTAGATAGTTTCTTGTTAATTGGTTTGATCTAATTGAAGGATTAGTAAGAAAGTATTGATTAATCCCCTTTCCTCGTTGGGAACGATAACCCACTCTAGTGGATTACTACTTGATCCGATGCACTTGTCGGATTGTTGCGAATCGTTTTAGTGAAAAGATTTGCCGCATCATGGGTTGAAATACTGTACGTCCCTATGAGCACTGCCAATCCCAGATTGGATGGACTGTCACCTAAAGGAAACTAACCACCACAGGGTGGCGAAGTTAACCCCTATCCGAATGTCCTAGGAATACACAACAGCAGGGGACCTAGGTCTCAACAGAACTCTAGTAAATCCCGCATCACTAGAAAGAACTCACCAGTAGTGCACTTTTGATGCATAAGCATCATTAAGAATTTTTCTTACTAATTCATGCACAATGTAGTACATAATTAGCTTAATATTCATTGTAATAAATCAATATTTCAATTAATTAGATACTTTGAGTATTTTTTTATTAATTTACAAGAAAATTGGATAAGGAAGCTTGAGAAGCAAGAAAACAGAGAAAAAAACAGAGGAGAGGCAAAATAGAGAACTTGCAGCCCAAACATGACCACTCACGCCTAGGTGTGGGCTTTCACCACTCACCACACCTAAGCGTGGCTCACACCCAGACCAGGATTCAAGCACCAAAGTCTAGGCACCCAACCTAAAGTCTAAGCATGGATAGCTCAAAATCAGCAAGGCTCTCAAGCTCAAAGTCTAGGCGTGGAACCTGAGGCCTCACCCAAAGTCCAGGCGTGAAACCTGAGGCCTCACCCAAAGTCTAGGCATGACTTCCAGCACCAAAGTATAGGCGCCAGCACCAACGCCTAGGCGTGAGCTTTCACCACTCACCACGCCTAGGCAATGCTCACAACACTCAAATGGATCACTCACCCAAAGTCTAGGCGCCACATCAACAGTCTAGGCGCCCAAAACTTAGCCTAGAATTCTGCAGATTTCATAATGTAATGAATTTCATTTCAAGGAATTTGTAATTCATTTAGGTCATATGTAAATGTATAAATAGGTCAAAAACTTAGTCTTTTATTTATTCATTCAAGATTCATTAAGGATTCATACATTTTTTGAGATTCAACATTCAATAGAGAATTCAACACCATCTAGTTTAGATTTCTCTTTTTTTTAAGATTTCTACTCATAGCTTTCTTTGAGCTTCTCATCATCATGAGGAACTAAACCTATCAAAGATTGAGGGAAAGAAGCTCTGTTCTTCCAATATATTTTGAATAAATTCAATTATCTTTTCTGCATCTACAAGTTCTTCAACAATTCATTAGATCTTTCTTGTTCATAATTTAAAGAATCAAGTTCAATCGAGAGGTATAATTGATTCTTGCTTTTTGTTTGATTTCTATACTAGTTCTTGAGATTAAACATGTTATGTATGATTTGAGATATGTCAAGATTGAAGTTTAGTTGAACAAGGTGACATAGAATTTGATTTTACATTAATCTTGGTTATCACAAATTAGTTCAAGAATTGTCTTTCACCTTTGTTCATTGAATTAAAGATAATGATTTGAATGATTGTGCCATATATGAATCTGTATTTCTATCGCATAAATGATTGATTTGTTTTTTTGTTTGATTCTTTGTATTGATCTTTAAAGATTTGATGTACTGAGAAGTAATTAGATCTTCCATGTTTTGAATTGTTGAGTTTGAGAAAATAGGCATTCAAGCATAATCAAGAATCATTCCATATTATCTTTTCTGACTTAGAGATGAGCATGTGATTTAATGTGTGTTAGAATCTTTAATAATTCAATAAGGTTTTTCATGAGATTGAATATGTGACATTTAATTCTTTCCATGAATCTTGTTGAGTATCATAGGTTTACATCAAGATATGTGTATTATCTCTTTTCTTGTTTAGTTAGTCAAGAGATTGATGATTAATTAGGTTAAAGAAAAACTAGATT
>JASCZI010151845.1:0-11605 GCA_036250425.1 Stylosanthes scabra | reverse complement strand
ACTCCAAGTCACTCAAACAAAGAGATATAGAATTTGAGAAGAGAAAGAATTACAACTCTTAAGATAGAGTAGATGAATACAATTGAAGCTCTATGAACCAAACTTTAATTATCTCTCAAATATGTGTATAAAAACACTTTTCGAAGAATATGAAATCAAGTATATGATCAAGAAAGGTTTAAGCAAGAGTTGTGTCTTAAAATGAGCTTAAGACCATGTATTTATAGACATTCCAAGCAGTTCACTATTCATAGCCGTTGGAATAGTAACTGTCACTGTTCACTATTCACTATTCATAGCCGTTGGAATAGTAACTTTTACTGTTCACTATAGGCTATTATATATCAAACTGAAGCCCCGGACGTTAGCTTTCTAAAGCAACAAGAACTGCATCGTTTGGAGTTTTGTAGCTCGAGTTATCATCACTTAAGTGCACAAAGGTCAAGTTTGACAGCATGCACTAAGCTTTAAAACAGCTAACAAGTTATAAAACTTTTACGGCTATAGTTTTCGTAAAACATTTTCTTTAAAAACATTTTTTTGTGTGTGTGTGAGAGAGATAATGAACTTTGGTTCTTGACATAAAGTTTACCTAAATCCTAAGATACTAAACCGTCTTCAAAGCTTGCAGACTCGTCTTCTTGCCTTATTGCTTGCTTCCAACGCTTATCCTCAACTTCAATGTTTGTCATTCATCAAAACCTAATCAAATGAACTTATGCATATTGTAACATGGTTAACAGTTTTAACCCCGGTCTTAACTCATTCTTATCCTTAGGAACTAGTGGCTAAGATCATCTACACTTTAACCCATGACCAAGGCACAAGAACACTACTCCATATCTATGAGAAACAAAATATCAAACACTTGGTGGGCGTAGTCAAAAGACATGGTAAATAACTATGGAAATGAGCAAATAAAGATTATCAATGAAGTAGATGAACAAGAGAATCAACAATTATCACTAGTAAAGCAAGTAAATGGCAATAGATCATAAATTCCAGCAAGATATGAGCAAGATAACAAGAACATAAAAGCAATAATTGGTAAAGAGATGAAGAGATGAAAAGAACAAGTAGAGATTATATTAAACGAGCAAGAGTAGCAATTAACAAGTAATTAAACACTGAAATTAACTAAAAGTTTGGCTAGTGATGGGTGAAAATGGTAGAAGAAAATAAAGAACCTAAGAGAGAAAATGAGAGGTATGAAGAACACTCCCAAAAACTCTCTAAACTATCTAAAAACTACAATTGATCCTAATTGTGAGAGTGTGGTGAGAGTATGCCTTGTGCTTCAGCTGTTCTCCCCCATATACGTCGAATTGGGATCCAAAGAGGCCTGGCCTTTGCCCGAAAATGTGAAATTCCAATTATGGCCTTCATTTAATGAGTTGCAGCAGCGTGAAGTTGCGTGCGCAACACGCAGCCCTGTCCAGAATGCTCTTCAAAGGCTTCAGGGGAGGAAGTTGCGTACGAATGTTTTAAAAGTTGAATACACAAATTGGGTCTGGATAGAACCAAATCTGCTCTCTGTTCCAGTGTTGCATGCGCAACTTGCAGAGTCCAAAGTCCTCCCTTTTTGTTCCTTTTCATGAATCATTTGCTTCCAATGCTTTCCTTAGCCTTTCCCATGCATTTCTCAATCCCTAAAGCCCTGAAATGTGCTAGGAAACATATCAACGTACCGAATGGGATGAAATTATATAAGTTCTACTCAATTCAAGGCTAATTTAGCATGTATTTCCCAATCAGAACAAATATAGCAAAGGTTCACAAACATGGCTATTCACAAGCAATTATGCGGATTTAGATCGATAAACCCATCAAATATAACACATATTTTATCATGAAATATGGGTTCATCAATCTTCATGTATTATGATATGATTTTCTTTAAGTTTAGCCTTAAATTCTTTCATCTCAGCGTCCAATTTATCTAAACCACGGTGATACATAGCAGTCAATACTTCAAATTCTGATGCCTCTTCGGCAGATTTGTAAGATTGGAATATTATACCATTATATCTCTGGGTCATTGGCTGCAATACTAGTGCATCATAGCTACTCTTGATACTCGTATGCCTCCTCTTTACTATACCATTCTTACTACATCGTTCAAGTATATAGGTTGGTGAAATCTTATAAACTCTCTCATAACTCAGCACCATCAAAGAGTGACGACACACTATACCTCTTGATTCAAATAGTAAGCATTTGCATTTAACTTTAAGTGATGTGGCATCGTATATAACTTCAAACTAGCTGCTCTTGCTGCTTGAAACCTCTTCTAAAACATCATAAACAACGATTCCTAAAATGCGCTACTTAAATGTTGCCACACAGTTAATCTTTCCTCTAAATTGTGCTTGCACTTCCCTGAATTTCGCATGCGTATAAACATCCTGAAATTGGGCTTCAATTCCTGATTTGGTTGCACAAGGAATGGTGGTGTAATAATCTCCAGCGTCAGTTTTCCTCTCTTTTTGTTCTTTATCTCCTAAGCAATTATCGTATTGCTTAGCAAATTGGATTAAGAAGCTCTTCTGAGTAATGAATTTGTTAAAAAAAAAGCATGCATGCTTTCGCTCCTTTGTGTACTTCTCATCCCAGCCCAAAACTTTATATCAAGATACACAGGAACCCATAGATGACGATCTTCATAAGGTTCTAATAAAATTCACAAAAAAGTAACCAGAGTCAAAAAACAGAAACGAAAATATAAGCAAGATGGAAACAAATTTTATATGTAAATAGAAGGAATCCTTACCTGACAGCCACTTATTCCCACCTAGACCATGCTTAGTAAGAAAAGATTCCCAATGTCTTTTTAAAATATCTATTGAAAGAGAGGACCACACAATCTGACTCATCTCTTGTTCGATGTCAACATGACCCTTAAATCCATTCAATTTTTGAGGAATCTTCTTCATAATTTTCCAAATACACCACCTATGGATTATTGTTGGCATACAACATTGAATGGTGATTGGCATCGATGGACATTGATCGGTAATGATTCCTTTTGGTGGCTTCCCTCCCATGTAACGAAGCCAACAATCAAATAGCCATTTGAATAATTCTGTGTTCTCATTCTTCATTAGAGCACATCCAAGGAGTATAGAATGCCCATGATGATTCACGCCAACAAAAGAAGCAAAAGGAAGATCATACCTATTTATAATGAAAACAGAATAAGAAAGAAAAGAAAATAGAAATGGATTTATAATAAAAACAGAAATGGATATAGAAGTAAAAAAGAAAGACAAATCTATACACCTGTTTTTATTGTAAGTTGTGTCGAATAAGACAACATCTCCAAAATATTCAAAAGCAGCCCTGCTCCTTGCATCAGCCCAAAATGCATTCTTAATTCTGTTATGGCCGACAAGTACAATCTCATAAAAGAATTCTTGGTTTTGCTCCTTCATTCTGTAGAAGTATTTTCCAAGCTCATTCGCATCTTATTCTTCCGACACATTTCGAACCTCCCTAGTGATGTAGTTTCTGACATCTTTTTCAATGAATCCCAACTCATTGTGACCACCAGCAGTTGTCACAAACGATTGATAGGTTTGATTTGGTCTAATACCAGATTGATCGTTATTTTCAATAGTACGACGAACTTGCATGCTGAGCTCCCTATGTTGTGCCAACATTTGAGCTTGATCAGGACAACATGGATGTGAATGATGAAGAACAACCTTTGAAATACACCAAATACATGCACATAAATTCGTGCAGGACAATTTGCACCACACATTGGATTCGTCTTCTCAACATACGGTACTTCAGATGTCCATTTCCCCTCTCTATTAGATGTGATGAGTTGATTATTTATTTCCTTGGTCTCCTTACACCTATTGGTGTTTCTTATTTTAGTAGAAAACCCAGCACGTTTAGCATACTCTTTATAGAAAGCAGCAGCTTCTTCAACTGTTGGAAAAGTCACTCCAGCCTTTGGAATATACTCCTCAACAACATCACAGAAAACTGCAAAAAACCAAAACCAAAACGGATTTACAACAATGACAAAAACGGTTTTATATAAAAAGCGAAGAACATTTAAAACACAACAAAGATTTAATAAAGATGTGCTTAGGGAAAAATAGTAATGGATTTTAATCGAAAACAGAAACGGTTTTGTATAAAAATGGAAGGATATCAAAAGTACAATGCAAAATTAATAAAGGCAGTGCTTCGTAAAAAACAGAAATGGATTTAAATGCCAAATAGAAACAGATTTAAATCACAGCTTATGCCATGGCCTGAACTTAGAATTTGTCAACCTTCCTCGTCATGTAACAAAATAAAAAACATTAAGTTGTAATATTGTATATGTAATCTATATAATTTAAATTTTGGGATTTTGGATCTGTGACTTTGGACGCAAGAGGAGTGTGAGGATTTGCATCAAATGGTAAAAGAAGGTTGGCTCACAGCACAAGAAAAAAGGCTTTTAGTGGCGATAAGGAAATGACCACTATTTCTTTTATTTAATACATGTTTTGTGCTATTTTATATTTGACACTATTATTATACATTATAATGGTTATTATTAATATTTATTAATATTGCCACTAAATTATTCTCTATTTTTACTTTTAACTCTAATTCCTGTAAATTTCTAACGGAAATTGCCATTAATGTCACTGAAAATCTTAATATAATTTTAATTTCAACTTTTTAATTAGAGAAAGAGAAAGAAAAAAAAGATGCTTTCTCAGTCTCCACCACCATAACTCAAATTCTCTCCATCATCAATTCTGAGAAGCTCTCCCACCCTCATCCATAATCTTGCAGTCATATTCATGGAATTCCTGTTTCTTCATTCTCTACTTAGATCGGCGTTAGATCTAACTCAAATTCATCTCGGATCCACACCGCTGCTCTTTTCGCCGACCTCCGTTGCTGCTCCTATCACGACCGGTGTTGCGGTCACCGTTACCGTCGCCAACCATTGTTTTTGTTGTTCCTCACTCTTCTCGTTGCTCTTTACCATCTCCACTCTCATCACTACCATAAGGTGTGGAGACGCCGATCACCCTCTCTTTTTTCGTTCTTGCCAATAACAAGATGCTGTGAAGGACAATGATGACACACCTGTGATGCCGTGAGCCTCTCCACTACATCTTCTTACACTCTCACTTTGTTGGTCTTGTGCTCTTGTTTTCCCTTCACTTTTGCCTCCTGTTCTTTTCTTTTCAATTTGGATGCAAATTTAATTTTTTGCATTGATAATTTGTGATATTTAATTTTAAATGTATTAAAATTGATTTTTTTTAAATGGCTGGTGAATGGAATGTGGCTATGTGAAATACAAATATGACCATATGTCAAGGCTAATTAATAATCCATATGAAGATAATTTCGTTATAAGATTTTTCAAAAGTTAAAACAAGAAACTAGTTATGTTTTCAAATTAATTTGCTAGTACTAGCATACGATTTGTATTTATACATTCATGAGTTTCGTTATCAATTTAGATTACGACAAGAAAAAATTTAATAATTTTTTAAAATAATTAACATATTTAACAAAATAATAGTACAAAAGCTAGAGAATTTTAACATATAAATAAACAAAAGTATTAAATAGTGGCCGTTCAAAAGCGCAATAATATTTAATTTTAAGACACAAAACGTTCATAGAAAACACAAAGATAGCGACAGTTTTAATGTAGTAAAAAACCACCACAAAAAATGTCCTAAAATTTCGTGTTATTGGATATCGACGATGTGAAACTGTGGTAGAAAAACACCATAATTTAAGTTTGCGATATGGTAGCGGTAACAAAGCATTGCAAAACATATTGCCACTATATTTCAGATTTGATGACGATTATGACAACGGTTGTTGAAAGCCACCATGAAACCATTTAGCAACGTCGTTATATAGGATACAAAATTTTCGTTATTCAGCGCAACCCTTGTGGTGAGATGATCGCAAACTTTAATTTTACATGAGAATATGGAGACTTATGAGTTACGTTTAAATTTGTTCTTGAAAGATAACTTGTTTTTTTAATTGGTCTAAAAAACTAATCATATTAGTCCTAAAAAGATAGGACCTTTAATCTATTGATCATTTTGATAGTTATAGCAGGATGACATGTCACATTAGGTTTCACGTGTAAAAATATATTAGATTGTTATAGCTAGCCAACATGAAAAACGTATGGGACAAACAAAATAACCTTACTAATGAAATAAAATTCTTAAAATTTTGGGTTCTATCCATATGTACTAATAAAATGGAATAGTCCTTTAAAAAAAAAATTAAATAGCGCAATAAATATGGGGACCAGAGTCCCTAATATTATACTGTAAACCCCGAACCTGCGGTTAACCAAAATGGCGCGATTCACTGGTAAGTTGTGCCACCTAAGCGCCATATCTACGAAAGGGACCCCAAACCCAAACGATTACGATAACCTCGGAATTTGGGATTTTCGCTGAGATATTCAAACTTAGTGGATTTTTCCGACTGGAACCGGCCAGCCAACCAGTTCAAGCTGCGCCGGAACCCGCACCGTTAATTTAATTAATGGTACTGGCTTAATGCTGTCGGGAATAAAATGAAGTGGAAACGAAGGTATGAGAATGGTCACGAAAATGTTTAGAATACGAATGCGAACACCTATCTTAAAGATTTTGGCCCGGGGTGGGTCAAATATGCAAAACTACCAAAACGCCCCTCTTTAATGAAACAAAAAGGGGCTAAAGCCCCAACTTCATTTCATTCTTCTTCTTCATCCACGAAGAGAAGAGAAGGGAAAGAAAGAAGGAAGGTATGGTGGTAAGCACTATTCACCACCACCTTCCGGCGGCCGTATCTTCCACACCGAAGCTCCGATTGACGCACCATTTGAGGCTACGCGAAGCTCGTCAACTCCTCTAGGTTTTTATCCTAACATTGAGGTATGGGTATCAAGCTTTCCCCCCTCATTCTTCCTTTCCAAATCTGCGAAAATATGGAGTTCCAAGGGTGTTTATGTTTCGTGATTCTTATGGTTTAGGGAAGCTCAAGCTTGAGTAAGAGCTAAGAATCATCACCCACTATGTTGATCGAAGGTAAATGCAACAACCCTTATTCCTTCCATTTGCATGAACCCTAGGTTTATAGAATTGGGCTTTTGGGTGCTATGATGTATTGTAGATGGTGGTTGATGCTAGTTGAGGTAGATAAAGCTAAGACAATGGATAGATGAGCTAGATGGAGCTTGGTGAAGCTCAATGAGGAGATGGGTATGATGATGGTGCTTGGATTCTCAATGTAGCGGCAAAACCATCTATGTGTGCAAATTGAGCTTGGAATCCAGGTACGGTTTAGGACTCATTAAAGTAGAAGATAATCTAGCATGATGAACTAGGCTAGTTGGACCTAGGATAGGCTTAAGATGATTAAAAATGAAATGAGACTAGGAAACTAGTGAATAAGTGCTAAAAATGCTAGGAATATGGAATGGATTTGTATGATGTGTGATGAATGATTGATGTTTATAAATGAATGTTGATGAATCATTGACAATTCGTGAATTATGTATGTTGTATGCCTAGCGATAAAATGTTGAATATGACTTGAGAAAATGGTTTAATAAAGAGTTTAAATGCCTATACATGAGATGGATAATCTAAGCAAATGGTTTTGGAAATGTAAATTTTGAAACATGGGAAGATGATGGGAGTGTTGTGGAAACCCAACCAAAGTTTTAGAAAGGATTTGAAAGTGAAAATGTATGTTTTCAAGTTTTGACCAAAAATGGTTTTTATGCGAACTTCGGTGAGCCATAATTTGATTTCTGGATTATGAAAATGATTAAAAAAGTATATGATTTTAAAGCTTGTTTAAAGATCTTTCAAATGGTTTTGGAATGAACGAATTTGGAGTTTTGAGGAAAAAGTTATGATGTTTTGAAATTTGTCGAAAATTCTGAAAATGCTGTCAAGTCTGTTTTTGCCCAGAGTTGACTCTAGAGTCGATTCTTAAGTATCCAGAGGCCATAAAAATGTGTTTTCGAAGTGTTCGAATCGATTCTAAGTGTCAAGAATCGACTCATTTCAACCCATTAACCATTTTTAAGAGTTTTTAAGCTCCAGAATCGACTCTCACACCTCCAGAGTCGATTCAAAGTGACACAGAGGCAAAATAAAATGTTTTTAAGTGTGCAGAATCGACTCTGGAGGTGCAAGAGTGGATTCAACTTCGAACAGAGTTGAAAATAAGATTTCAAAGTTGCAGGAAGTCGACTCAGATGTATTTGAATCAACTTGGTTTTTGAAATGAGTTTTAAACATGCCATGGGAGTCAACTCGGGCTTGACTAGAGTCGACTCACATGAGTTCAGATTGCGAAAAATTGTGTCTCAAAGCCTCACAGAGTCGACTCTTCCTCTTCAGAGTCGATTCTATGAGTAACATACCTTATTTTCAAATGAATTCAAAGATCAAGAAGAGCTTTCCACACCTCCTATAATGAATTACATCTCATGTATAGTGTTATGCCTCAAGGGTTACCTTTTAAATGTTTTGAATGATGAAAACCTCGGGTATTTATTTAGTTCTGGGTAAGATGCAAGGGCAGTGGTCTTGTCCTGCTTGCTCCCGAATTTATGATGAAGTTCCTCTGAGTTTCCAGAGAGATTGGAGGAGGTGGCTTGCGACCCCTTTGCTCTGTTTTCTTCCTTGGAACATAGGTTTGATGCCAGAGAGATGGGAGGAGGTGGTAATGTACCCCTTTGCTCTGTTTTCCTCCTGGGCTTACCTTCGGTGGAATGGTCCATTGGTTAGCTACCGGACCAGGTCGGGTTGGCCTTATAACCGACCCAATGAGCTCATTGGCCATAGGGACAGGCATGCATCATGTGCATTTGTGTGACAATGATTGGTTTGACTTGTTTGGTAGAATTAAATGGTATTTGCTACTTGTCTTATAATAAACGATTGTGTGATTTGCTTGTGTTTGTGGTTCCTCGGTGAATTGGTTTGAGGGTAAGGTTTGAGTAAGAAGGATAGATGAAGATATGAGCTAAGGAAAAGGTAAAGAACTAGCTAGATGATCAATGGATTAGAAGATAGTGCAACAATAACCTTCTAGAATTATATAGAGAGAGTTGTATGTTACGATTGTGAGGATGATATTGAGAAAACCTGAGTGACGAGTAGGATTGCCTTGTGTGATCTTGCTAGCTTATCTTATATAGTTTCGGTGTCTTTACCGTACTGAGAATCCAGTGGTTTGGGATTCTCACTCCGTATTTTTCACATGTTTTTCAGATGCAGGTTCATGTTTGAAAAGCAGGCGAAGCAACGTCTATGATTCAATAGTCTAGAGCCTCTCAATTGTGTTGTATTGAGTTTGTAAGAGTAAGGAGAACTAGAGAATACATATATGTATAGGGTCCTTTAGTATGTAAATGCAAGTCATAAGTTAAAGCCTAAGCTTCGCAGGCTAAATGTATAATAAATGAACCATTTGTAAGTATTTATGTTATATATGAAGAAGAGTTTTGTATCATGATGTGTATGGCTCTATTTTATTATAAAATTGTATTTGTATTAGTTAGTTTTAAAAAAGGTTCATATCTACATAAGATAAGTCAAAGAAAAATCGTAATAACTTAATATTGGTTAATTATATCCGCGGCATGATTAATCAGTATTAGGGTGTTACATACGCCTTGGAATTCTTTTTTGTTGTGACTATATACACCTTAGAATTGATGCTAGAAGCTTTATTATTAATAATATCATGTGTACACTAAAAATTAATTGTTAAATACTCATCTATATAAAATATATATTTTTAAAATTTAAATAAACATTAAATAATATGATTTAAATACTACACGTATTTATATAAAAAAATATATAGTAGTTTATTTGGTGGTAAATGTTTTGTGTGTAAATAATATTTTTTAATTAATATTTTTTAATTTTTTAAAAAACAATTTTCTAAAGTATGCACCCCACTAGTATACTACTCCCCCTCTATCGTTTAGGTTTTATATTAGTCTTAAAACATTAACATTGAAAGTCACAACCATCCTCATCATTAGTCATGACTCTACCAATTTTAATAAAGCGAAATTACATCAACTCTATTTCCCCCTTATATTTTACGTACCACTAAGCTAACACTATTATTATTATTATTATTATTATTATTATTATTATTATTATTATTATTATTATTATTATTATTATTATTATTATTATTATTATTATTTTCTTTTTAAGACAGTAAAAAGAGAAGTTCAAACTCGATAATCTTTTAAAAGAAATGGTACGTATTATTATTTTTAGTTGGGAATTGATATTTGACAAAAACTCAATAGAAGGTCTCTGTCTTTTTTTTTTTCTTTTTTATCCAACAAGATGACCTACAAAGAAACTTTTTTTTTCTACTTTTTAAAAAGTATATAATAATACATGGAATTTTTTTAAATAAATAAATATAATATCATATTTACTCAATTAAATAAAACTATGAATATTTACATTTTTAAACTATATGCACAATGTCGCTGGCAGAGCTAGAGAAATTAATTTACAGCAATGTCAGGTAGAGGTGCGGCACTGGCCAAAAAAAATTGAACCAGTACCGCATGGGTGCGGCAATCGAAGTGATGGGGTGTGCTGCGGAAGCTGCTTGCGGCACGGGGAATAGGGTCCCTCGAGCTCTGCCTGCGGCATTGGAAAAGAATTTCTGTGTGCAGTTGTCATGTTAATTTAAGCCATTGCATAACAACCCAAGCCATTTTCTGTACTTCAATATATTCTTATTTCTCTTTATATCTGAAAATCTAAATTATAAAAATAATTCAACCAATTTTACAGAAAATTATTATATCAAATAGTAGCTTCTAATTTTTATATATTTTAAAATTTATGCTTATAACCTATATGATGGCCTCTTTCAAGTAGTTGGATTTTTAAAATAAACTTATATAAATAGGATTTTATTTATTAATTATTAATTTTTTCTAAAACTGATTTAAAATTTTTATATTTTATAATATAAAAAAGTGTTTGCAGTCCAATTTGAATCGATTTGAAAAGTAAAATAGATATAACTTATTATAATTTCGGCATTCCAAATTTTAAATTTTATAAAATATAATATAATAAGAATAAAGTAAAAATTTTATAATTTATTATAATGTGGACGTTTTGTTAACCAGGTTACAATATGCATAAGTTCATTTGATTTAGGTTTTGATGAATGACAAACATTGAAGTTGAGGATAAGCATTAAAAGATGCAAACAACGTCAAGACAAACATTGAAGTGGAGGATAAGAGTTGGAAGCAAGCAACAAGACAAGAAGACGAGTCCGCAAGCTTTGAAGATGGCTTAGTATCACTACAAGAAATTAACCCCTAAGGCTACGCTTGAAAAATGATGCCAAAAGTCTGAAAAAATGATGCCTTAGGCAAAGGCAACGCTTATTTGACTAAGGAGTCGCTTTTCTGGGTGATTCCTATTCCAGCATTGCCTATTCTCAAAGGGGACGCTTTTTCGTAGCTAAGGGGACGCTTTTGGGGAAGAGAATAGGCATCGCTTCTAAAGTGATGCTCTTGACCACCTAAGGCTGCGCTTTTCAT
>JASCZI010151844.1:10007-24700 GCA_036250425.1 Stylosanthes scabra | reverse complement strand
GCTATAGTATATGTCCAAGAGGGTTAGGATTTTACAGCTTTCTAGTCTGATGTATAGGGATTTGAGATCCCTACGTGGATCAGGTTGTACAGTATATTTAGATATGGTACTTATTATATAAGTCTAAGTTGTTATGATGATATATGACTCTTCCTAATATATTGTGATTAATGAAATGATGAATGTTATAATTGTTATCTTGTTTTCAATTTCAATTATTATTATCTTCCCTTTGATTCACGGCAACCGATGACAGGCTTATAAAATAATAAATAATATGAGAATTAGAGTCAAGTGTAGTAATTATATAACTCTTAGCATCTGTCATGACATGCTAACAGTTGGATCGTTACAACTTCCACCATGTCACGTTTGTTTCACGCCTCAACTTGGCTCAAACGTGACATCAAAAGGCCTAACCACACATGGCTCACGTTTTTGGCCACGTTAAAACGTGGTCCAAACGTGAGCTAACCAAGGCTCACCCAAATCTACCAACTTCACCATCACTTCACGTATTTTCCACGCCTTAATTTGGTCTAAGCTTAAACCCTAATTAGCTCAGCCACCCAAGGCCCACGTTTTGAGCCACTTCCCTTGCTTATGAGCTGACCCACAACACACTACCAGCACATGGCTTTTTGCTTTACACCACACCACCAGCCCATGCCTCTGCTTTACAGCCAGCCATGCTTTTTGCTTTACAGCGAACACCACGCCTCAGCAAGCACTTGCCATTGCTTTTACAACCAGGAGTGTTACTAAGGTTTTATTATAAATAGGAGAGCAAGCTACTGCTTTGAGGTTGTTCATTCACGTAGGTTGCAATTTTTAGTTGGTCATTTACGTTATTCACATTTGAGGGTTCAAAGTTTATTTTTTCAAAGTGCTACATTTGTTCTTAGTTTTTCTGAAACTAAGTATTTTTTCTTTCTTGTGAGTTGTACAATACTTCCACTTTCGGTTTATGTGTTCTTATCATAATGTGTAACTAAACACTTTGTGATCGAGGAAGAGGAGCTCTGTTCTTCCATGGCATTTTGAATAATTCAATATCAATTTTTCTCCTTCCGTAAGTTACATTTCTCTTTTATCTTTCCTTTGTTCTTCATGGTCAAGGTCAATATTATTAAGAAATAAGTTGTCTTTGTGCGTTTGATTTTGAGTAATTGAGAAATTCTTTTAATTGAACGTGTAAGTAAATATGATAACCACTGTATTCTCATTTCTCTAGAGGTAGAAAATAAGGATCAGTGGAATTGAATCTTGGATTATGAGCTTATACCTTTGTTTATTTTAATTATTCAAGAGATTGATAATTAATTAAACTAAAGGAAACTAAATTACTAAGAGATTAGGATTTAGTTAAAATTGGATTCTGAGAATTTGTAACTTATGTGTTGGAAGAAAAGTAAAATTGAATTAAGATAATTGTTGGAGAACATCTCTAATTCCTTGATCCCTTTTATTATATTGATTTCCTTTACTTTTGTAATTTTCACTTGCCTAAATTGAATTGTTGTTTGATTAAAGCTTTATTATTATTTATTGTGGATGTTATTCGATATTGAAATTCATATCTTCATGCTTGTTACTAAAACCACCATTGTTTTCGAATTGTCTGACTAAGGAACTCAATTGATCGTTATTGCTTGATCTATTAATCCTCGTGGGAACGATATCCACTCACCGTGGTATTACTTGATACGATTCGGTATACTTGCCGAGAATCACACATGCACTTATTGGAATCAACTAAAACTTAACTCAACTAACTTTTTAATTTCTCTTTTATCAATGTCGCCCCCCTTCGAGGTGTGGGTTTGACTTCGCTAACTCTTTATAATTTCTGCTATAAAAGTCACCATCTTCGAGGCGTGGATTCCCCCTTCGAAACGTGGGTCTGACTATACTAACTTTTTATTATTCCTGTCATCAGCGTCGCCCTCTTCGAGGTGTGGGTTCGACTCCTAACTTTTTATTTTCTGCGTGCTCACTAACATAATATTAATTAAATAAACAATATAAATTGATTCCAATAATATCAAGTGTGATGCTCCTTACTTTCTTTGATAAGTCCAGAAAAACTTGATTATTGAAAGTAGGAAGATTACAAGGAAGATTTTGGGTTTGTGAGTTAGATTCTTTTGAAGGAAGGGAATATTGATAATGTTGTTTGTGTTGTTTTGGGAATTTTGTTAAGAGGAATAATCATGCTACTGTTTATTGAGATTTAGACATTTGATTTTTTGTAAATATTGGTACTGTGTTTAAATTTTGGAGTTTGATTTTAGGGTTTTTTAATTTGTTCAATTTGGGAGAATTAGGGTCTTCCATCTAAAATTGGAGTGAACTGAGGCTAGAACAGAATTATTTGAATGAGATGACATATATGAACTCCATTTGCCACATAAGACACTTCATTTGCCACGTCAACTCCAGTTAACGGTTTTCAAGCTTTTTGACGTCGGGATACTTTTGTCACGTTTTAATAAAATTCAAGGGTACATTTATCATTTTTAAAATTCATGGACATTTTTATCGACAATTTGCAAATTTGAGGACAATTTTGGTGGTTAACCCAAAAAAAAAAAAATTACAAGGTTAAGGCACAACTCATCATGTCTGTGTCGAGGGGAGAGAGTTAAATCACTAACAACAAGAAAAAGGGACACATCGATCAAATTAGGGAAAGGAACACTAATCCAAAATGGTTACATGGTTTAGGATGGCAAGAACTGCAATTTTTTTTTTTTTGGTTAACAACTGCAATTTATTTTCTTCATTGCAACAAATTTAAAACACAACACATATTGAAGAAAATCAATTTTGATCAGGGTGTCCGTTTTTTTTTTGGTATTAGATCAGGGTGTCCTTTTATTAAATAATTAAACAGTATTTTTTACTTCTTTCGGCCTACAAGATATAAGGACTCATGCCCAATTTTTGTTTTTTACCAAACAACTCATTCGATTTTGTTTTTAATTTTTTTATCTGTAATTATTTCATCGATTTATCATGAAGCCCATTTCCAATAGACCACTTCTGAACCATCCAAGCCCATTCTTACCATTTCTCTAATCAAGACTCATTAATCACCTAATTACCAGATCAAAAAAAAAATAAAAAATCTCCTAATTACCCACAACAGTGGGCCCTCCAACACCTGCAAAACGGTTCCCGTAGCTCTGAATACATTTCTGTTTGTCCCCTATACACCACGTTTCGCGCTCCCATGACGCCACCGCGCTGTCTCCAGCGGAAGACCGTTTCACTGTCAGCAGCATAGAAACCACCTTAATGTAATCTATCAGACACGTCTAATAATATCAAAATGCTAACTAGTTGAGACAACTTCTCCATATAAGATTTTCTTCGACGTCGTTCATCCAATCCTAAAAAACTATTACATGCGAGTCCAACTTATTTGAACGATGTGATGAACACTTATTAGGAGACAATAATTAAATTATTATCCAAATTTATCATCCATAAAATATTGAGTTATTATTTGTAACTCATTTATATTATATGTTGGTTTTTTATTAATTAGTATATATTGATTCCTTAATTTTTTTAATTTATTTATCTAGATCGTGGTTTTAAACTACAAGTAAAAATAAAAAACTCATGGATATTTGTTCTAAACTGCAATTTATGAAAAAAAATATAAATACATCTTAATTTTAGTTTTAAATCACAATTTATGATTGCACACCAATGTTACATAAGTCTTGGTTTTAAACTATCATTTAAAATATTAGTAGAGTATTTTACCCGTGCACGAATAATTATAATACTGTTATTAACTTATTATAACAAATTAAATAATTAATTTTATAAATTATATACATGCAGTAATATTAATATCAATAATTATACACAACCAAGTAATTTTAACAACCAAGTCCAATCAAGTACTCTCCACACACGCGCGTTCTGTCCTTCTTTTATTACTGTGTTTTTTTTTTTTTTTCTTTTCTATTTAGCACGTTAAGAAGAAGAGGAGAACGATGCTGACAGTGGTAATGACGATGACCACGATGACAGCGACGATGATGGCGACGACGGCAGTGATGGCGATAACGACGATGATGACAATGGCAAGAAAATGAAAAAGACGCCGATAACAGAGAAGAAGATAGTAGCGACAATAGCGACGACGAGGAGGAAGACGAGAAAGAGGAGCATCAGCAGCTACAGGAGGAGGTGTAGCAGCAGTAGCAAGAAGATGGAGTACATTTGAGTACATTTGAGTGGTAACTTTCCAATAATTCAAAATCCGTTTCTGTTTTCATTAAATATCCGTTTCTATTTTAATTCAAAATCCGTTTCTGTTTTCATGAAAATCCAATTCAATTTTTGTGAAAATCAAATTTATTTTTTAATTCAAGATCCATTTCTGTTTTCATTCAAAATCCGTTTCTATTTTCATTAAAGATCCATTTCTGTTTTCATTAAAAATCCGTTTCTCTTTTCATTAAACATCCGTTTCTATTTTCATTAAAAATCCGTTTCTATTTTCATTCAAAATCCGTTTCTGTTTTCATGAAAATCCAATTCAATTTTTGTGAAAATCAAATTCATTTTTTAATTCAAAATCCGTTTCTGTTTTCATTCAAAATCTGTTTCTGTTTCATTCAAAATCCGTTTCTCTTTTCATTCAAAATCTGTTTCTGTTTTTTCAAAATCCATTTCTGTTTCCATTCAAAATCCGTTTCTGTTTTCCTAGAATATCCAATTTAGTTTTTCATCAACAACAACGACACCAACAACACCAACAACAGCAACAACGTAAACAATGGAGGAAAATGAAGAAGAAGATGATAAAGAAGAGAAAGAGGAAGAGGACGAAGAAGAAAAAGACGACAGTGACGGCGACAATGATGGCGGCAGCAACGACGACGACGACAATGATGGCGGACGCAACAACGATGACGACGGCAGTAGCAAGGAGAAGGAGATGGAGGCGTTGCAGAAGAAGAAGAAGGAGAGGCGTTGCAATTGAAGAAGAAGAAGAAGAAGAAGAAGAAGAAGAAGCGCGTGAATCTGAGGGAGACGCGTGTGTGGTGGTGAGAATAGGGAAAAATTACTTGGATGAGCTTGGTTGGTCAAATTGCTTGGATGTGTAGTATTACTGTATTAATATATCATATAAATTCTATGAAGTACGGATATTTTTGCTAATTGTCGACATGTATGTGTTTAGTGTCCATCATTGTCCTTGGAAAAACAAAAATGCTTTTTTGGACGCACTTGACACTTAAAATATTATTATGTATCCATGTGTCCAACTTTATTCTCAACTTATATCTTTAAATTGAGTTTAAAAATAGTATATATTACTATTTCTTAAAACTAAAAATTATCTTAAATACTTTATATAACTAAAGCCGACATTAAAAATATTTAAAAATAATAATTTAAATTTTAATATAAATAAAATATTAAAATATTGTTATAATTTTATTAAAAATACATTATATTTTATATATATGTCATGTCCCCGTATCATATAAGAAATTGAGATTGATGTGTCAGCGTGTCGTGTGTCGTCTGGTGTCTCATATCCATGTCAATGTCCATGCATCATAGTATAAATCTAATATTTTAGTATCAAATTTTTTCCAATTGTTTTAATATTTGGACTACTCATTTTATATGTAATTAGCATAATTTATTTATAATGTATAACTATATATAAATTAAATATTTGAATAACTTTGTTGTTTGCTGCTATAAAATAAAGCAAACAAAAAAAATAGAGTAGAAGTATCCATTTCTTTTCTAAAATTGATATCAATATCAATATAAAAATAAAAGAGATAGTTAAATTAATTTAAATTGATAGTTAAAATTCAGAAATTTTGATGAAAGACAATATATATAATTAAGAATTCAAAATTAAATCGAATTTATTGACATCTTTTAAGAGAAATATAACATGAAGAATGTGAATATAGAGATATATAAATAAATAAAATGTAGTTGGAATAAGGAATTTGTCGTTAGAGTTTAGATTATTCATTAAATTCAAGATTGTATAAATATTAATTAATTCATCTAAATAAAAATCTCCTAAACGAAAAAGAAATGAACATTTTTAATTGTGTATCTTAAGTTTAACTCTATAGAGTAATTGTTTAAAATTATTTTTGGTTACTTTGCATGTAGTTTAGTCACCAAAAAAAGAGATTAAAAAAAAAACTAAGAGTTATAAACATGTATTATTATTACATAAATATAGTTATAGATATTATAAATAATTTTGAAATCATTTGATATTTTATCTATGATTAGGAGTAAAAAATACAAAAGAATATCATTATCCTAATGATGTGATGCTGTTTTATTAATTAAAAAATGTTAATTAATTTATAAATAAGTGTTTAATTTGTTTCAAGATAAAAATTTAATATACCACATATATGATGTTACCTTTTCAAAATTTCTAAATATTTAGAAATTATATGAAAATGTATTTTTGATATCAATATTATTAGTATAATAGAAATTTAAGTATCATTTTGAGTTTTTAAAGTATCTTTTATATTTGTATTACTATTGCTTATATTAGTAATTAGTGTCATATATATCTACTAATTTGGTTTTGAATTATCGCTCTATACAAATTAAATATTTTGTAAAAAAATCTCGACTTTTAATATTTATTTTCATTAATAATTTTGTAAACGATAGTCTTAAATTATATCTTTTATGATACCACAAATCGAGTTTATATTTGACATCTATAATACTACAATAATTATTGATAAACAAAAATACACACGTTAACATATAAAAATGATATAATAAATGATATAACAGAATAAAAAACTAAAGTAATTGATAATAAAAAACATAAAGTACTCACATATACATATACGATGAGTTTAATATTTTATTTAAATAATTATTTAAAATAAGCATCACTAATATTTAAAAAGTGGATGAAACTTTTTAAATAAATAATCATATGTAACTAATAATAATTTAATAATCAAAATTATATTTTAAAAATATAATTTTTTATTTATAAATTCTTACTGTGCATATATATTTATTGTTATTTACCCATACTCTTTTTATTATTTTGCATATCATTTATATTGAAAATTTTATGTTAGAGAAACGTCACTATTTTATTGTTATTTATCCATACTTTTTTATTATTTTGCATATTATTTATATTGAAAATTTTAGGTTAGAGACACGTCACTAATCCCACTTTCTTAATGCGTGTCTTTTTATATATTACATTAGATTAGATTCATAACAACATTTACGACGATAAGAATACATTTTATATATTTAAATAATTGCTGCGTAAAAAATTTAAACAAATAACACTATAAAAAAAATTAGAAAAATAAGTATATTTTTTCATATTACTTTATCAGTAAAAAATTTCATATTATACTATAAAAAAATTTCTACTGTTGTGAATTTTATTTCAAATAATATTTTTATTTACGGTTTGAAACCAAATTTATGAAATTTTGCTACTTAGTCATAAATTGTGGTTTAAAACCAACATTTATATATAATCCATATTTATTCCTAAATCGTGGTTTATTTATTTATTTATTTTTTATTATTTTTTGGTAAACCAACATTACTGAGTTCTTTTTTGCTAATTTTTTTTGTATAAAACAAAATAAATACATCGAAATCTTTAGCATTAGACATTCCCGCACGTTTTCCATTTTTTAAATATTGAGAAATAATTAAAGTTGGACATGATATTTACGTTTATTATTTTTAATTTGGGTATTAGATGGGAGTTTGATCGAAAAGTGATGGGAGTGAGTGAGAGCGGAGAGAGAGAGCTCAAAGAGAGTATACACGGTGAGGATACCAGCAATGCCGGTGGTAGTAATAAGGGGGGAGTCTTGGGGGGCTTGCATCCGGTGATAAGGAGGGGGGGAAATGGAACAATGCTTGATCAACTAGACCTATGGTCAGGGTCTCTTTTCGTGACAATGAGGTCGACGAATCAGCTATCAAAGCCTTGGGTTTTGCTGACACTCTTGTGGGAGATAAGATGGCGATGATCTCACCGGAGGCAAATGATAATATTCCGAGTGTTATGTTCACTAATAAAGCTCGTGAGGCTTTGTCCGAACCGTACAAGGAAGCCATAGTTATCAAGGTGCTTGGAAAACACATTAGCTATACGGCACTAATGCACAAACTCCATGGTGTCTGGAGAATTAAAGGTGGCTACCATGTCATGGATGTTGGATATGGATACTTTTTAGTCAAATTTGATCAACTTGAAGATAGAAAAGGTTCTTGTTGGAGGACCATGGACTATTTCAGGGCATTACTTAGCGGTAAAACCATGGACTACCTTTTTCAAATCTTGTGAGACCTCGTTTGGTTCTACTCTAGTTTGGCTACGTATCTCGGGTCTAAGCATATGGTGCTATCATGAAAATGCAATGTTACGCATCGTTGAAGCCATTGGGAAGCCTATTAAAGTTGATCTAACAACTAAATTTGCTGATAAGGGGACATTTGCGCGAGCATGTGTGGAATTAAACTTAGGTAAGCCAATTATAAGGAAAATCTGAGTTGATGGCTTTGTTTATGATGTTGAGTATGAAAATTTGAATTTAATTTGTGAGAAATGTCATTGTTTTGGCCATGAGACATTTGAATGTGGCACCAAGTCTTTGTCTAATCCCATAGTCTCGCTGGCGGTGGAGAATCCAATGGTAGAAATTCAAGATGGAAATGAGACAGAGATCTCACGAGAGAAATTTTTTGAATTTGGTGTAGACGGCAATGCGATCTCGGTGATTTCAGAAAAGGTTAATGCAACGGCTGAAGCATTGCATGGGAATCCCAATAATCCTGCAAATGATGGTGAATTGGAGACGGTTACAATCTAATTTGAATGCTCATAGTGGGCCTAAAGGATTTGGGTCCAAGAAGCCAGTTTTAGCTAAAAACTTTAAACAAGTTGGGCCAAAAAATTAAGAAAAGTTGGGTCAATAATAGAAGCAACATGGGTCAACCCAAGGTCAGTCTATCCTCTTCTCTTCATGGACAATCGACCCACTCTCATGAGGCATCTTCTTCTCGTGTAAAGAAGCCAATTGTTGGAGGAGCTCCTCAAAATCCCAACCCTCATAAACAGCACCAAACACCATCCCTAGTGAGCTTCCCTGTTGATTCCGGTGCTGGAAGAATTCATGATGGACAGACCACCCAAGCTGATGGTGTGGCTGTTGTTGGCGACATCGTCTCCACACAACTTCCTTAAGCAGCCCCGTGATTCATTGCCTTTGCAGTTAGTATGTTCCAACATCATGCTTCCTTTGTTTTTATGGATAAGGATTTTAATATTCTTAGTTGGAACATCGGAGGGGCTTCTAATAGGATGTCCCGTGTGCATTTGAAGGAATTGGTAAATAAATTTCATCCTGCCATTTTTATTATTGTTGAAACGCATTGCCTTTTTGCTTCTGTTAAGGATTTCTGGTCTGGTCTGGGTTATTTTCCCTTAGCTATTAACGATGCAACAGGTCACAAGGGGGTATTTGGTGTCTTTGCAATGATCTTAAGCTTAATTTCAGACTTCTTTTTAGCATGGATGAATGTTTGACCATGGAAATTAATCAGAATGGAAAGTTGTGGATTCTTAGTACAGTGTATGGTAGCCCTCAGCCTGCTACTAGGGAGAATTGTTGGGTGCATCTTAGAACTGTCTCTTCTTCAATTTCCTTGCCTTGGCTTTGAGTGGGTGACTTTAATGAAATTCCGCGTCCCTCTGAGGTTAAAGGAGGTCATTTTAATCTTTCTCGCAACATGAAATTTCTTGACACTCTGGAGAATTGTGGTTTGTTTGACATATCAACCAAGGGCAGAATTTATACTTGGTTCCGGAATTGTCGAGGCTTTCCTGGGATTGCTAAGCGATTGGATAGAGCTTGTATAAATACTGATTGGCAGCTCTTTTTCCCTAAAGCCTATACTGAGGTCCTCCAGCGTCTTCATGCAGATCATTCTCCTCTTTTACTTCGTTGTTATGGTATTCTTGAGAAGAAGAGAAAGAGGCCTTTCCGTTTTCAATTGGCGTGGGCAACCCATCCCAAGTATCTAAATGTAGTTAACAGGGCTTGGAATAAGTCTCATTGGAATGTCCAGCAACGTCTTAAACAGGTGCAAATTGAGTCTTTGGTCTTTAACAAGCGAATTTTTGGCAATATCTTTATTTGGAAGAGGGATTTAGAGTTTCAATTATGTTCTCTTCAACAGTTCTTAGATGCTCGGGATGATCCTTATTTATTTGGCTAGAGAAGAATATCTGCGCAAGGAGTATAACTTGGTTCTATTGCAGGAATAATTATTGTGGTATCAAAAATCCCGGGAACAATGGGTTCGTTTCGGTGATAGGAACACAAGCTTTTTTCATATGCAAACCATTGTGCGTTGAAAAGCAAACAAGATTCATTGGCTCTTTCTTGAAGATGACACTTGGTCTACTGACTCTAACTCCCTTCAAAATGAGGCATTCACTTTCTTTAAGAGGTTGTTTTGCTCTGTTGAACCGGTAGTAGTTGATTGTATGTGTGATCTGCCAGTTCCTCATTTAAGTCAGGAAGCTTGTAATTCCCTTGTGAAGCCGATTTCTCTAATTAAGGTCAAGCATGCGGTGGATACTATGAGTTCTTTCAAGGCTCCGGGTTCGGACGACTTTCAAGTGTACTTTTTTTAGAGGTATTGGAATATAGTTGGCTACGAAGTCTGGCAAATAGTTAAAAAAGCTTTTCTTAGTGAGCCTCTTAATAATACTCTTCTTGAAACTCTTATTGTCATTATCCCTAAGTCTGATTCTCCCTTGAAAATGAAAGATTTTCGCCCAATTAGTCTGTGTAATGTTATTTATAAAATTGTGAGGTGTTTGTTTCTCGCCTTCATCCTTTTTTAATGATATTATTAGTCCTAATCAGGGTGATTTTATTTCTGGAAGAGGAGCCCCGGATAATATTATTGTTGCCCAAGAGATGCTCCACTTCATGAAGAAAACAAAGTCAAAAAAAGGAGTTCTTGCTTTTAAAATTGATTTAGAAAATGCTTATGATAGGGTTGATTGGCGGTTTCTGGAATTTACTTTGGGTTGTTTTGGTTTTGTTCCCCTCTCTGTCTGGCTTTTCATGAATTGCATTAGGGCCTCTTCTCTTTTTGTGCTTTGCAATAGTTCTAAACTTGATGCTATCTGCCCCCAGAGAGGTCTTAGACAGGGTGGCCCAATCTCACCTTATTTATTTGTTATTTGTATGGAAATGTTGGCTTATTTGATTTCTCAGTAGGCGCCTGTTGGTTCTTGGCATCCAGTGGCGGTTTCTAGGGGTGATCCTAGAATCTCCCATCTCATGTTTGCAAATGATCTGCTTCTTTTTTGCAAAGGAATAAAGACTCAGGTCCAATAGGTTATGAGATCTCTTGATTTGACTTGCAAGGCCTCTGGAATGAAAGTTAATTTGGATAAATCCAAAGCCATGTGCTCTAATAATGTTTCCAACACTAGAAGGAGTATGTTATTTGGAATGTCTCATATTCGGTTCACTAAGAGTTTGGGGAAGTATTTGGGGGTTAACTTGGATCATCCTAGAGCGTCTCGAGTTGCTTGCCAACAAATTTTGCTTAAAATCAAGAATCATTTATTTGGTTGGAAAGGTAGGCTTTTAAATAAAGCAGGTAGACTTTGCCTCATTAAGTCTGTTAGCTCTTCTCTCCCTATCTATCCTATGCAACTTAGCCTCTTTCCTGCTTCCATCTGCTCAAAGATTAATACGATGATGCGACAATTTCATTGGAAGGGTAAAATTGATGAAAGAGCTTTGAGCCTTGTGAGTTGGGATAAAATTGTTGCTCCGAAGAGGTTTTGTGGTCTTGGCATCAAGGATGCAGAATGTATGAACTTTGCTCTTCTTGGAAAGCTTACCTGGCAACTCAATCATTGCCCTGACAAGTTGTGGGTAAGAGTGATCCTAGCTAAGTATTTGAAGAATGGTTCTATTTTTGGTTCTGTCCTTTCTTCTCATGGATCATGTACCTGGCAAAGCATTGTGAAAACAATTACTAAGCTCAAGGATGGATGTGGGGAGTCTTCCAAATCCTTCTGGTTTTCTGATTGGTTGCCTAATGGTTGTTTGGCTAGGGAGCTCCCTTTTGTCCGTATTTCTGATACAGAACTTCCGTTAAGTGACCTTTGCCAACAAGGGAATTGGTACATTGATAATCTCTATACTATGCTCCCTGAATCTTGTAAACAATCCATTTTGAGATTTAATGTTGATAGAGATACTAATCGAGGTAAGGGTTGGTTTTGGGCTTCCAATGCTTCGAAGATTTATTCTGTTAGTATGGTTATGGTTAGTTAGGTAGATAGAAATTTGGGTGGTCCACTACTAACAGTTGGCAATGGATTTGGCAGTTAAAGATTACGGAGAAGAATAAATTTTTGATTTGGCAATGCTTCCATGATGTAATCCCAATAGCTTCTTTTCGATTTCGAAGGGGAATGGCTACCTCTGATTCTTGCTCAAGGTGCAATAATGGTTCGGAAACTACAGCTCACTGTTTTTATTTCTGCCCGAAGGCTCTTTGATTCTGGCGCCTCTTGGGTTTTGCTTCTCTTGTTTCCTCCTCTCTCTCGGTTGTCTTAGCTTGGATTAGTGATGGTTGTAGCCGGAATCCTTTCCTTTTTACTTCTGGCATTTGGTGGATTTGGCGAGACCGTTACGACCTCTTCTGTCCTTCGGATCCTTGGACCATTGGTTTTGGCTTTTTGTCGAAGTAGTGCTCAAGAATTTTAGCTCTTCTCTTCCCATCCCTCGGTAATCTCTCCTCCTTATCTTCTTTTTGATTGGATGCCCCCTCCTGTTGATTTCTTTGTTAGACTATATGCACAAATACTCAAGAGGGGAGGTGAATTGAGTATATAAAAAAAAACTAAAAATATTCGCGAAATTATAAATTGCTTTGAATATAAAAGACTCAAATGCTCGTACTAGTATTTTTCCAAGGGCTTAAGTCAATTCTTAAGTACTTTAGAGGAGCTTTTACTTTCCAAGACACTTGTTAAAAGATAAATAATAATAAAATAAAAGAGTAGAGTTTAGAAGGCGATACGATATATAGTGGTTCGGCGAAATCCTTGCCGACGTCCACTCTTTCTCAATTCTCAATTGAGAAGTTCCACTAACACCAAGCTTCAAGGTGCTTGATAAACCGTTACAACAAAGAGCTCTTGACCACAACACCTCACAATATCACTACAATAACCCACTCCACTCGAAGCAATTCCAACTCCAAGAATTTTCCTTGAGTGCTTATCGTTTTCCTTACCGACTATAGTGTATTTCAAGACTCACAAGAATATAAGGATTAGAAAATATGATAGCTCTCAAGAAGAGTAGAAGAATTACAGATGAAGCTCTATGAACCAAAAATGTTTATCTCTCAAAAGTGTATAAAACACTATAGAAAATCAAGTATATGATTAGAAAAGATTAGAATGATCAAGTGTATAAAAACAGGTCTGAAAAACCCCTATTTATAGTAGTTAAGATAAAATAGGACGTTGCTAATTAATAAGAAAGAAAAGATTTTGTTGAAAACTAGCCGTTTTTGAAATTAAAACACGTGGGTATCGATACTCATACTCATGTGGCCGTTGAGCCAAAAAATTGAGTTTTTGGCTCTGGGTATCGATACTCACTTCATGGGTATCGATACTCACACCGTTACTTCCTGAGTACTTCTACTCTAGGGTGGGTACTCGGTACCCATAGTACAAAAATGGTCAAAAACATTTTATTCTTTAAGAAAAAGGTTCTAAACATGTTTTAAACATCTCCTAAGGCTTAGAAGCTTTGAAAACAAGTTCCTAAACATGTTTGGCTAGCATATGTAATATGATTTTTGTTTATAAACAAAAACTTTCGAAAAACACTTTATAAAAAATTTTCTCAAAACATTTCTCAAGTGGGTGTGTGAGAGAGATATATATTTTTGGTTCTTGACAAGATTAAAATCTAAGTCCTAACTTTCTAAACATCTTCAACTTCGAGGACTTATTTTTCTTGTCGTTGTGATTTTGCTTTTCAAGACGAATCATTTATTCTCCAAGGTTTGTCATTCATCAAAACCTAAACAAAATAAACTTTGCATATATATATATTGTAACATGGTTTACAATTTCCCCTTTTTGATAATGACAAACATTTTGAGGATGAGATTTTTAATAAAAAAGCTTGAAAGCAATGTATTTGATAAAGAAGGATATATGCACTTGTTATAAAACACTTTCGGAAATTTTGCAAGAGTTCCCCCTAAACTTTTGCATATTTCCCCCTTAATTGGTGCATATCAGAGAAAACCAATATCAAACAAGATATTTTTGCGGAAGCTAGTATTTAGAAAAACATACATATATATATATCCTCAATTATTTTTCCCGTTTTGACATTATTAAAAAGAAAAAAAGGAAATTATAAATATGTTGTTCCCCCTATATAAAATAAACATCAAGGACATGCATAGGAAACTAAAATAGGTGTACCAAACCTATTTAGTAATGGATCAAACAAAATAAACTAACAATAGCATCATAAGCATAGATAAGTTCAAACATAGTCATGAAACATTAGTTTAAATGCAAATCTTAGGCTTACTAT
>JASCZI010151843.1:15695-26387 GCA_036250425.1 Stylosanthes scabra | reverse complement strand
TTTATATATATATATATATATATATATATATATATATATATATATATATATAGATATATAGAAACAGTAAGAAAAATATATCAACAAAGTAAAGGATATAGAATCATTAAAAAAAATATGTAAAGAATAGAATAGTCTAGTCTCTATGTAATAATAGGTATTACTGTTAGTCCAAAATTTCTAAAATATTCAAACCAATTGCAAAAGTGCTTATAATTAATATTAATTAAAAATAATAAATCTAGAATTCTATAAAATTTCGGAATTTTTAAATTAAATGTATTACAAATGAATAAATTTCGAATTCAACGTGAGGATATTTTGGTATTAAACTCTATTTGTGAAAAATTTGTAAATAAAAAGAAATTGATCATCATTGCTTCAAAGCTAGCTAACATGACAGAATTATAAAAATAAAAATGTGAGAAAATTAACAAAAATAGATAAATAAATATAAGGAAAAATTCAAAATTGACTAATAGAAAATTCATTAATCAATTTTTTCAAAGACATGTACTATTACTAATTAAAATGTTAGTCAGCATGCAAAGTTTGAGAAAATAAAGATAAAAATAAATAAAAATATTGTAAAATTACAAATATGGTATCTCAAGCATAAAAGAAAAAGCGAAAGAGTGAGGAAGTGTAGTAAAAAACACATTCTAATTTCTTATGTTTAAAATATTATTATATATTGAGTACAAAATAAAGAATCAATAATAAAAATAATTAAATAAATTTCACTTATATTTAAAAGAAATATGTAATGAAATATAATAAATATATGATGAGTAAAAGTAAATTAAATAATAAATGGCTGCAAGAATAGAAAGAAAGAGCGTCCGCAGTATATTGGTGGGATAAAATGGCACACCAGTGTCGAGTGATTTGTTTTGCTTATTGATCTATTTGATTATTTGTATTGGCTTATCGTTTTTATGATAGCATACATGTTTGGTAGATTCTGTCACGCCAATGATTGGGTTATTTGGTGGGTGTTGAATGATCTGAAAAAGAATAAAAATAGAAAAAACAATTAAAAGAAATAGAAAAAATGTAAAAAACACTATCATAATGCATGAGAGAGAGAAAACTAAATAGAAAAATGTTAATGACTTTGTAGAGAAGACGATGAAGCAAGATGATATGAGCAATGACAATCTCTGACCTTTTATAACAATTAGATATAAAATTAAACAATAGAAAACAAATCAAAATAATGAATCATAATTAACATCATTGATTAATATATCGGGTAAAATGAAATAAATAAGGAAATAATAAAATGTCATATAACGCATCACTAAATGCAGAAATTTGATTTGAAAGGCGTTCGATACTAATTGGTGAATTATGATTGATTATTATTTTTCTAAAATACAATTTAATTAATACTAATTGATAATTCTATTAATATTTTGAATAATCTAAATTATGAATATTTTTGTCAGTTTTATAATTTTTCATGGTTATTTTTTGTAGTTAACTATTTTTCTTATTTTAGTGGTATTTATTAATCAATGCTAATTAACTCTTTTTTTTTTTACCAAAAATTTATGTTCTTTTAGTATTGTTCTTCGTGGATACTTTTGTCATTTGAATATTTTATGAATATTTTTATCATGATTTTAAATTTTTCATGGGTATTTTTGTCATTCAATTTTTTCATAAATATTTTTGTCAGTTTTATAATCTTTTATGGTTATTTTTAATAGTTAACTATTTTTCTTATTTTAGTCATATTTATTCAATGCTCATTAACTCTTATATTTTTTTTTTTACCAAAAATTTATGTTCTTTTATTGTTCTTTAGTTACATGTAGGGTTTAACTAACACTTGGGACTTGGCGTTACTTCACATTAAGATTTCTATATTTAGAAGTTTTTGAATTTTTTTATTATAATAATACAAAATAAATACAAATCAGTTTTGCTATAAAATCAACTATTTTCGACTCATAAGTCATAACCACATTCCCTAGTACAAGTGATAAGTGGCTTGAGTTGTTTAAATGTCTAGTTCCGAGTTCGAATCTTGAGGGCGACATGTATGTAAAAGGGGATGTGACCACGTCAAATCCCCCGAATGGACACTCGATAAGGCATAAGGGATTAGTCTGGACCTGCCGGACCTAAGATACCTTCCTAAAAAAAAAAAAACTATTTTCGACTCACAATCAATTAATAATACCGTGGATGAGCAAAAACTAAGAGGAGGAAAAGAGAAATCTAAAACAAAAAATGTAGGTTAGATATAATACAGTTGAGAAAAGTTTGTTTATAATTTTTTTTCTTTGGATTTTATAAATTTATCTATTCAATAAAATATAGCTCTCTTATTATATAAATATGCACATATATTAGAAAATAAATGAAAAATATATCAATATGAGAGTTACCTATGTATAATTTTTTAATTTACACATTTATTTTGGTTTTTTCTCTTTCGGATTAGGACAGTTATTTGTGTAATATAAAATTTTCAAATAGATTAGTTTTCTTTTAAAAAAGAGAAAATGTTGATTATAGAATAAGTTGATATATAAAACATTTTCTCCGTTCCAACAACTTTTTCCTGCATTTATGAAGGCCAAAATTTTGTCTTGCTTTTTTTAAAGAAATGAAAGTCGCATACACCAATAATAGCAAATAAACACTCAATCTGTCCTTTTACTATTATCCTGATCCCTGAGGGCCAAAGCCATCCCCAGTAATAATTACTAAAGTAAGACACCCAAATAAAAGAAAATACAAAAATTAGTGTTTTTATCTTTTATTTAATGATAAATTAAATATAAGACATAATAAATAATAAAAAAGTAATATTAATTTAGTGTCTCTACTTTAGCTTCATTTTTTTCTTCTCAAAAAACTTATAAAGAAAAATAAAATGATAAAAAATATAATTATAGATAATTAATTGTGATAATATAAGAAAAACAGATAAGATATTCGTATCTCTGCTTATTGTGTCAATGTGTTTTTTTAGTTAAAATAACATAACATACACTAATTTAGTATTTCATGATATAATCTTTCCGTCTATACACGATTTTTTTTTCCTATATTCATATCTTAGTGTCTATCCCTAAAAACAAATACAGACCATGTGATGTGGTTGTTAAGTGCTTCGGTCACCCCAAATAGCAAGGAACTGACACATTTAACTGCTAAAATTGTTACTTTGTTAGACTCGTTAGTCCTCATTTATAAAAAAATGAAATGACTAAGGATGGATTTATCCGATTTCAATAGATATTTTTCTTTCACATTGAGAGATACATTTATTAACCCATGAATAAAAATTACAATGTGGATATTTAGGGATTTTATATTTAAATAAAATAAATATCAAATTTATCATTATAGGCGCGATTAGGGAAAATTACGTTTTTAGGTGTCCTTTACACATCTCAGACTCACAGAATCCAAAAATAAAATTACACGTATCTCCGGCTCTCTGAGCCCGGAATAAGCCCAAAGTTTGATTTTCCATATATCTTGGGTCTGCAGAGCCCGAGATATAACTCCGGATCTGCAGAATTCCTCTATATAAGGGCATGCCTTGGTTTTGTATGCCACACACCACCCATTGTTCCCTCTTCCCTCTTGAATCATATTTCTCATCTGAAACTATGAATATTAGTAATTTTGTGGTTATTACTCTGTATCCGAATGGAGAGATGGGTAGAGATGCGGGTGGCATTTGGTTTCAGTCTGTAAGTCCGTTAGTTTTCCATATGCAGCCTGTTAATACGTTGGAGGAGTTAAAGTCTGTTATTTTGTGCAACATGGGGGCGGTCGACACCATGTTAGTGAGACGAGTTGCTTAACGTCTGCTAAACATTTTCCCTCTGAATCAGTTCAAGTTCAAGATTTTCTACGTCTGCTAACCGAGCTGCAGACCGTGCACGGTGATGGCAGAGGTTCCGCAAGCTCATCCCGAGGTGGTCCTGGTGCAATACTTGCGTCACCCATTCACTTTGCGACACCGGAGGTATCCGCAAGGATTCTGATGAAGACTTCGTTGGCAGCATGGATGATTCAAGCAAAAGCTCGGACGTTTTAGAGTTTGTGCCGGAATCTCAGATGATGCGGGGGTTTTTTCTCCCAGCACCCGCCTCGATACCTGATTTGTCATCCGTATGTAGCCATTTTCACACGTTACACTTGTATGATATGGAAGAGGAGCTTAGGGAAAGATTTGGCGATGGCGGCGAAGATTACGATGTAGATGGAGGACCAGAGTTTCGGGTCGGACATCGTTTCAGTACTCGAGAGGTTGTGCATATGGGTGTAAAGAATTATAACATCAGGAGGGCATCTGAGAAGTGGTGGAGTCTGATCCGTAATACGTTTGCTGGTGCAAGCAATATGATACAGGATGCCCATGGTCACTACGTGTGTCTCTAATGACAAATCTTGGATATTGGTACGTACATATGTATTTTTTATGTTCCGCTATCTTTATGTTTTTGTCATATTAGTAAGATTATATCCATGGGTATTGCTAACGAACAGGGAGGTGCGGAGGTATGGGGGACTGCACGATTGTTTGGCACCGGCTATGTCCTCAGATCACGCGGAGCTTGATGGTAGACTGATATGCAACTTCATCTTGCCGATAATAAAGTCCAATCCTTCCGTGTGCATCTCGGTCTTGCAATCCGCCCTTCAACAGAGTTACTTGGTGCGCCGCGGCCTTGTCAGGGCGGCGGTCCCCAAATTTAAAAAGTGTCACAAAGATGCAACCAGTTTGAAAATACCGAGTACTAAACTCGGGTCGTTCTCCCTATGAAGCAGAAACAGAGGTTTTTCTTTGGTTGGAAAAATATCAGGGTTGGTTGTAGTTGTTGTTGAGAACAGAGAGCAAGAAAACAGATTTAAAACAGCAGTGGATTAGAGAGTGCCCGGCTATGGGTTGAAATACTATACGTCCCTATGAGCACTGCCGATCCCAGATTGGATGGACTGTCACCTAAAGGAAACTAACCACCACAGGGTGGCGGAGTTGACCCCTATCTGAATTTCCTAGGCATACACAACAGTAGGGGACCTAGGTCTCAACAGAACTCGAGTAAATCCCGCGTCACCAGGAAGAACTCACCAGTAGTGCACTTTGCACCGAATTGAGTCTGTCTCATTTAAGGTCCCCACACTGCTGGCAGGGGCGTAGCATTAACGGCATCGAAATTAACTCCGTTCCTCCCATCCGTTGCCCTCAGGGATCGGCAGCTAAGATCATTCGCACATTTCATCCCATAGTCGAGTCACTATGGTCACCACTCACTACGTACGGAAATCATAATTGCGGAATTTAAACAGGCAGCATAACAGCCAGACATGATAGCAAAATAGTAAAAATAAATGGACAGAGTAACGACAGTAATATTGAATAATTCGAAATTAAAATTGACAGAGTAACAGTATGCAAAACAGGAAATAAAAGCAGTAAATTGTTTGGCTAGTGAAAATGGACAAAGAAACCTAATGGAACCCTAAACTAAACTAAAGGAATGGTGAAAAGGGATCTCCAAAAATGGTGAAGACTTCCTCTATTTATAGGCACAAATCTGGCCACTGATGCATACGCATAGGCCCGTTAGGTGCGTATGCATATGGTCCGGTTCCAGCTAGGACGTGACGCCCAAGGCATGGCAATGCGTACGCATAGGCTCCTTTGGTGCGTACACATAGGCTCTGGATTTGGCCTTCAAGCTTTTCTTTGTTATCTTCTCGTTCCTCGCGCCCTTTTTAGCCACTTCCGCTCCGAACTTTGCCTGTTAAAGCCTAAAACACTTGAACGCACACATCAAGGCATCGTGCGGAATGAGAAACAGTTTAAAACACAGTAAAATTTGGCTAAAATAACAGATAATTACATTTACAGTCCTAAGGAACGATTAAACACAAACATGCTTGTTTCTCATGTATTTAAGTGGTGAAAGATTGACAATTAGTCAATTTATGATATGAAATAACCAATCGAAATGAGGTTTATCATTACTCCTTCATGCCGTCTTACAAGAAGGTATGGTTGGCCAAGCAAAAGGTGATTGGCAAGGTATATGGTGACTGGGAAGAATCATATGCCATCCTTCCGAGGCTTATGTCTGCATTGCAGTATTTCTGGCTGAGCACAGTTGTGGATTTGCAGGTTGGTCCTTATCACCATGGTGATTTGTTGGATCATGAGAGTTGCCAGTTTGACAAGGAGTTTTGGAGCTTTCCATCTTGCATTGAGGGTGTCAAACATTGCAAGCCATTAGTGTTTGTGGATGGAACCCATCTCTATGGGAGATATGGCGGAGTGCTTCTAATGGCCGTCATGCAGGATGGAAACAACAACATATTCCCAGCCACATTTGCTATTGTGGAGTCAGAATCCACCGAGTTGTGGTCCTTTTTCCTTAAGAATCTGAGGCAACATGTGGTCATGAAGGAGGGTGTCCTTGTTATATCCGATAGGTCGCCGGCGATCCGGGCCGCGCTTGAGGCAGATGGTAGTGGATGGCATCCTCCAAGAGTGTATCACGCAATTTGCGTGCGTCATCTGGCAAGTAACTTCATGAGCAAGTTCAATCCGAAGCAGGGGAAGCGCCTAGTGATTAACGCTGCTTATACATCCACCGAGCTCGAGTTTCTGGACTACATGAAAGGATTAGACAAGCTGAGACCTGAAATGAAAGCGTGGGTGACTCGGTTCAGAAATAGTTTGTGGTTCCAGCATTGTGATGAGGGACGCCGGTGGGGACACATGACGATAAATCTGTCGAAGTGCATTAACGTCGTTCTAAAGGGTACCAGGTTTCTCCCTATATCGGCGATAGTGCGGGCCACATATGAGCGATTGCAGAACTTTGGATTGGGAAAGGGCAAGAGGCACATGCATAGGTTGTCGCAGGTAGTCAGTGGAGTCAGTATTTGCTGTCGGAGATTGAGAAGAGTAAGGGGGAGTTACCTAAGATGAGGGTAACCAGCTGCGATCGTAGATCCGCAGCATTTGTTTTTGAGGAGGTGTTACTAATCCGATACTTGAGGCAGTGTTCCTACAGAGTGAATCTGCGGGGGAGGATTTGCGATTGTGGAAAATTCCAGCAGCTACATTTTCCATGCAGACATGTGGTCGCATCATGTGCCGTAGTTGGTATAGAGTGGGGTGTTTATGTTGATCCTGTGTACAACACGGAGTTTGTGTTCAGTGTTTATGGTAAAGACTTCCCACCTATCCCAGATGAGCGGTTGTGGCCTGTTTAGTATGGGGCGACGATTAAGCCGAACCCAGCTATGCGTCACAAACGCAAGACGCGTCCCGTTTTTACCAGAATTAGAAATGAGATGGACTTGGTTGAGCGCCAAGAGAAGAGATGTGGATTATGCAGACTGGTGGGTCATACTTGAGCCGGTTTCCCCAATGCCCAGCATCCCGAGGATAGCTAGTTTGTTATTTCATCTATTCGCTATATGTCACGGTTATGTATGTTTGTTATGTTCTAGTTTAGGTTTTATTTGTATCTGTTGTGTTTCGGCTTATGGTTATTTTCTTGTATGATGTTTTCGATGTGTTAGTCAATGATGTCATGTTATGTTTCGATTATATTTCTTCATGCTATATATATGTCTATCGTACACTGATATATGAAACTCACATAATATGGAAATACAGAATGACTAACATAGTTCGTAAAGATTAAATACAAAATAAGTCGCGTAGTTTAGTCACTTGCTTACAAAATATCTAACATAGTTCGAATACAGAAATACAAAAGAACTAAACATGTGCAAAAGTATGAAATAAACATGCAACATAGTTCGAATACAGAAATACCCTAGAACTAACACAGTGCGAATATAGGATTACAAATAAAATAACACAAGTCTAATGTCGACCTCCTCATGGCTACATGTGACCTCCAGTTCCACACCTTGGAGGTCTGACTGCCCTGGTAGTTCAGCGTGGCTATGGTGCCTGAGGAGCCTTTGCTGAGAGAGTAGGATCTACATCAGCAGAGCTCTGATGTGACTGGGTCATGGATGGTAGTGAGGCACTGTATCCATGGAATGACTGGCTATGATATGATGATGGTAGTGCCAGATGATCAAAGGCATGCTGCTCGTGAGTATCATCCGCAGCCAGATCATCATGCATACTATGCTCATCCTGAACATTGTTCCCAGGCTCCTCATGTCTGTCAAGCTCCTGCTGCTCCTCCGCCCGCTCCTCGTCAACATGCGCAGCAGCACCCACCACCACCATCCTCGCTCTCTTGTGCTGATCACGACGGGTCAACTTGCCCCGCACACGTGCTGCCTGCCTGGGCCTAGGCTCCTGCCCACCTCGCCTACAAGGAGCTGGTGCATCATCAGGCATGAGCAGATCGTCCCTCGGGTGCACGGCCGCAGGCGGTATATCGGGGGAGCCAAGTTCCATCGTGGGTCGGCCAGATCCGCTACTCGAGACAATAACCTCCCTCGTCTGGCAACGCGCACATACCACTCCTAGTACTGATATGTGCCGCATGGATCCCCCCCAAAGTGCACCGTCACAAGCACCTCCCGGGACCTGCTACGTCGCCACCCATCATACCAAGTACTAAGCCTGTCTGGCCACCACACATCCTCTTCTCTACCGGTGCTTGACATAAACCTGGTCACTTCCACAGGTGACCGTGGGACTGGCTGCTCCCCACTGGATTGGCTGATCACCCTGTCAACGTGATGCATGTGCACATAGTTGAAGCACACCATAGACACTGCTGATCTCCAGGTGTATACCTCGCCCTGTGACCGCATCCAGTCCGATATAACGGCCTGCAGCCCGGGGACATCATACGGAGTCCAGCGAAACTGCTAAAACAGAAACATCAAATCGGGCCTCACGGAATGAAATGAGACATTAAAAGGAAACTCGAAAATGTTAGGCGCAGCTTACTTGACCCAATGTCACCCGATCTAGCCGAGATTGCCACTGCAGAAGCCTACCCTCCTGTTGATCCCTGGCCGGCTGTTGATATCCAATTAGCCTACCCAATAACGAAATAATGAGACGTACAATATTAACAATAATGCCAATAAAGAATAATATTAAACATAACAATTAAAAGTAGCTCTAACTTAGCATACGTACCTTTCAGCCAATGGCCATGCATCCATATCAGCTGCACGTGCGGACCACTCCGAAAATCGGTGACAGATCCATGAAAGTATCAACGGGACACATCCGGCTATGTTGGTGGTCCTCCTAGCCGCCGCATTGCATAGCGACCTATAAGTCTAGGCAAGGATATCGCTGCCCCATGATAAATGCCCGCTGCCCGCATGCAGCAAAGTCCCTCAGGAACGGAAGCCATCGTATATGGACTAGGTTGCCCGACTTGTCAGGCATGAGGTATCTGTCGATGAACAGAAGAATATAACACCGGGCATACTTACGCAAGGTATCTGCATCATAATCTGCAGGAATGTGCTGCAGTCTATCACGTGGCATATCAAACGAATGGCAAATGACTCCTTCGGTGTGTTCTCCTGCACAAGTGGTCGTGCACCAAGATACTGCTCAACCGTATCCCATGGTTGCTGCTGATAATGTGTCACAAAATCCTGCAAGTAGCTACCAATAGGCTCCCCATCTATACGGAGGCCTAAGTGATACGCCACATCCTGCAGGGTGATGGTGTACTCACCCCACGGGAGGTGGAAAGTATGTGTCTCATGCCGCCAACGCTCCACAAATTCTGAAAGGAGCGCAGCGTCGAATGCGAAATCCCTCAGCTAGATCGCGTGCCCAAATCCCAACTCTATCATGAACGACGCGAGCCTATCATCAACGGACATTAGGAATGCAGATCTCCTCGGCAATAATACCCTCTCCGTCTACAAGAATGTGAAACTAAGTTTAAATAACAATATTAAATTAAATAGCAATACTAAATTACCCTAATTAAATGAAAATACTAAATTAAATGACAATACTAAATTACCTTAACTAAATAACAATACTAAATTACCCTAATTAAATAATAATACTAAATGAAATAACAATACTAAATTACCCTAATTGAATAAAAATACTAAATTAAATAACAACACTAAATTACCCTAATTAAATAACAATACTAAAATACCTAATTAGATAAAAATACTAAATTAAATAACAATACTAAATTACCTTAACTAAATCTAATTAAATAAGAATGCTAAATTACCCGTCAATATGCAACTATAATTTTTTTTTTTGAAGGATAACTAACCAGTGTGTTAACCATGTTACAATAGGCATAAGTTTATTTGATTAGGTTTTGATGAATGACAAACATTGAAGTTGAGGATAAGAGTTGAAAGCAATCAACAAGACAAGAACACGAGTATGCAAGCTTTGAAGACGGTTTAGTATCTTAGGACTTAGGTAAACTTCTTGTCAAGAACCAAAATTTATTATCTCTCTCACACACACTTGAAAAATGTTTTAAGAAATGTTTTATAAAGTTTTTTCGAAAGTTTTTGATTTACAAATAAAAGCATATTATATATACTAGCCAAAAACGTTTAGAAACTTGTTTTCAAAGCTACTATGGCTTAGGAGATGATTATAACATGTTTAGAAACTTTTTTTTGAAGAATAAAACGTTTTTTACCTTTTTCCACTGTGGGTACCCACCCTGAAGTAAGGTTACTCAGGGAGTAACGTCGTGT
>JASCZI010151843.1:3762-15685 GCA_036250425.1 Stylosanthes scabra | reverse complement strand
ATACCCAGAGCCAAAAATTCAAATTTTGGCTCAACGGTCACATGAGTATCGATACCCAAAAGTGAGTATCGATACCCAAGTGTTATAAATGCACAAACGGCTAGTTCTTGACATAATTACTCCTCCCCACTTAATTAGCAACGGTCTAATTTCTTTGGAGTACTATAAATAGATGGTTTAAGGTCTGATTTCACATACAACACATATTCTAAGTATTATTGTGCTTATGCTTCAATTTTTACATAATTTCAAAGTGATTTTTGTACATATTTGAGAGATAACCAGAGTTTGGTTCATAGAGCTTCAATTGTATTCATAGTTGTAAGAATCGAATCGGTCAACCTACAGAGTCATGGAGTCAAGGGTTCAACCGTTGGGTCAGAGGTTGAACCGCAGAACCGGTCTCAAATACATGAAAATATAAATTATGAAAAAGCCTGGCATTAAATCTTGAGATTGTCAAAAAAAAAACTTGAAATACATGCCTTTTATACCAAAGAAAAAAATACATGCTTTTAATAATCATAAGTGTCTTAAACTTAATTGCCAACAACAGGCAGAGGAAAAAACCAATCAAAGTCACAGAAATAATTCATAACAGCAAACAAAATTCAATATAAGAACATTCATCTACCTGAGCATTAAGAAAGTAAAGCATAGTTATATCAACATTTTAAACCATAGCCCATAACTCAAATAACTACCAAATGCATAACATGGATTATACTGCAAATTGCAAAACGAAAGCAGAGGGAAGAACAAGCTGAGTTACAAGGAAGAACACCACTCCTGGCTGTGATTCTTGTTCCTAAGATGATGGTGTTGTAGATGGTGTTTGTGATGAATCCACCTTAAATGCTAAAACCCTGTTAAAATGAAATTCAATCAATAACATGTGTAACACTATTAAAAAATTTACCAACAAATAGCCCTTGTTTTCACAACTCAATAAGGATGCAAATACAGAAAAATAAACAGTCCCAGTCTCAATAAGGATGCAAATGCAGAAAAACAAAAATAGTCTTAGTGCCAGTGAATAAGCAAGCTAATCAAAAGACAGCAAAGAGAATTAGAGAATAAGCAATCTAATCAAGAGACAGCAAAGAGAATCAGAGACAGCAAACACAAATGAACAACTAATTTGAAAAAAAAATAATACATAGAATCAGACACAGAAATAGAATCAAAGACAGCAAAGGAAGCATACCAGACTACCACGACGTGTAAGCTCCGCAACGGTGGAAGGCGGAAGCTCGGCGACCGTGGAAGGCGGAAGGCGGAAGCTCGACGACGGTGGATGGCGGAAGCTCCGCGACGGTGGGAGTTGGAAGCTCTGCAACCACCGCAGCAACACGGCGCCGGTGGAAGGCCGAGGCGATGGCTGAGACTCGCGGAGGCGTAGCGGACAGTGGAAGGCAGAAGTTGCGGCTGCTGTGCGACGACTGCGGCTGCTTCTCGATGGTTGAAGGCGGAAGGCTAGGCGGCGACGACTGCGGCAATGTGGCGACGGTGGCCTGGGGGTAGCCGGCGGTGGTGATTGGGTGAGATTGTGAGTTGTGAGAAGAGTAGAAAAGAGAGCTTTCTGTTTGAGGAAGGAGGCGCAGCAAGTCTGCAACAATGGATCTAGGTTAGAAATTAGAAGATTAGGGTTTTTTTTTAAGGTTCTATATAAAACGACACTGTTTTGTAGGTTATTTAAAAAAAAAATGACCCGATCCGGTTTTAAGAAATCGGGCGAGTCGCCGATTTTGTTATGAACCGCCGGTTTAATCCGAGTCTCACCGATTTGAATGCATTTTCGATCCTTTAGCTTGCTCGGACCGGTTGGTTTTCCGGTTTTCCGATCCAACCGGCTGGTCCGAGCCGGTTTTTACAACTATGATTGTATTTATCTACTCTTTCTATAGAGCTTTCATTCTTTCTACAATTCTCTTTGTTAAAAAGAATTGTGTTTCTATTTGTTTGAGGGACTTGGAGTGTGATTCTCCAAGGGTGTGAGACTATATAAACACTATAGTCGGTGAGGATACCAAGATAAACACTCAAGGAAAAATCTTGAAGTTGGGATACTTCGAGTGAAGTGGGTTAGGCGTTAGTGATCAAGATACCGTGAGGTGTTAGATTCAAGTGCTCGTTGTTGTAAAGGTTTATCAAGCACCTTGAAGCTTGGTGGCTTAGTGGAACTTCTCAGTTGCGATTGGGAAAGAGTGGACGTAGGCAAGAGTTGTGCTGAACCACTATATATTGTTGTGTGATATCTCTCGAAACTCAATCTCCTTTATATTCTTGTTATTTATATTTATACAAGTGTTTTAGAAAGTATAAGCTCCTTGTAAGTACTTAAGAATTGGCTTAAGTCCTTGGTAAAATACTAGTACAAATCATTTGAGTTGTTTAATTACAAGTTAATTTATATATTCACAAAAATTTATAATTGTTGTATAGATACTCAATTCACCCCCTCTTGAGTATCCGTGCTATTGACTAACACAGTGCTCCAACGATGTACCGTTCATCATTAAGCCGGTGCAAATCTTCCGGTTCCTGCCGGACTTGTCCTGCCTGAGCGGCCGCTGCAGTTTTGTCGGCCTGTCCGACCTCAGATCCTCCTTGTGCAGGTCTTCTAAAACGTCCTCGGGGAGCCATATTCAACAAAAGCCTTTGAAATAACTTTTTAGGTGTCTAGAATGGAAAATATGAAGAAGGGAGGAGTGAAAATGAGAGGTCTCGGGTTCAGCCCCTATATATAAACGAGCACCTTATCTCGGGCTCTGCAGTCTCGGAATTGCATTTCCGAGCTCTGCAGTCCAGAGATATCCCCAAAAATAAAATTCGTGTCTATTTTCGAACTCTGCAGTCCCGAGATACCCCCAAAAATAAAATCCATGTCTATTTTCATGTAATTCTATTTCCGGACTTACAGAGTCCTAGATATGAAAGGGTTACCTAAAAAGGTAATTTTTCCTAACCGTGCCTATCATGATAAATTTAAAATTTTTAAATTTAAATAAAAAATATGATATTTAAATACAAGTCATTTCATATGAAGTTATTTATTAAAAATTGTTTAAATTTTTGGTAAATTATATATTTTTTTTAACTTATTAAATGATTTAATATATTTAATTAAATTATAATCTAATGATTTTAAAATGATAACTTCGTATTTACATACCATCTGCATTTAATACAGAAAGTTAACCATGAGATGATTATCATTGGACGTTATTTTATATATATACACAAGATCTTTTACATTAAATTCAGAAGAGATAGCGTAAAGTTGAAGGAGTGGGGGATGATATAGATTCATTCATACACAGATACAACATACATGTGCTGCATTTTCATATTTAACGTACATTGGTAATTGATTATGGGTCCGTACGGTAATCTTGAAGGAGTAGTGGGGGGACATAGACTCTTCATTCATATACACACATATATAATATGGTTCTCACTTCTCACACCAAATTATTCATCATCTAATGCCTTACACCTACAAAATAGCAAGTACTATAGTAAATGGTGTCCTTTACTCCACGCAAACAGCACTAAAATGGCTTTTTCTAAACAAGACAATAGCATCAAAGAGACTCTGTCTCAAACAAAAACAGCAAAAGAAGCTCCGTCTCAATACGAACAAACTGCATCACAAGAAGCTCAACCTCAAAACACAATAATAAAATCATTACATAAAGAGCCTCTGCTTTAAAACAAAAATTACAAAATGAGGCTCCGCCTCAATAAAATACACAAACAATAAACTAACATAAAATTTGCTTAAGTTATTTCTGTTTTTTAGCTAAAGATGGATATAAGGATATTTATTCTTTTGAAGAGAAATTACAATTCGTTTTATTGATATTACCGAACAGAGAAATGAAAATAACCGAGATACAATAAAGCAGGTAGAAAAATCTTAGAATTTCTTATAATAATAGAATATATCCACGTGACAATACATGCTTTTAGAAATATTTTTTGTATGGCAAAAGATTGATTAAAGCTGTAAAAACATCCTATGTAAAATGAATATGAGGTTATTATATTGGGTGAAATATGTCAGATGATTATTTATTCTAAAAATTTAAATCGATAAATAGAAATTAAAATTTTGTCTATAATGGTGAAAGTATCTAGTAATCCTTTAAAGATTATAAAAAAAATTCTAAATATGTGGCTGTGATTATTTCAAATATATATCCATATTTTTTTTTAGTTTAGAGATAATATTTCAAACCTTAATAAATCACTAGATATTTTCACCACCTAAGAAATCTCCTAGAAATTAAATACATGTATAATTATATTTTATGCAATAGTATCTCTTTTTTTAAAAAAAAATGCATGAATTTATTTTTTTTTAAGAGTAACATGAATCAAATTTTAAAATTTTTTGTCATTGAAATTTTGATATCATATTATAAAATTATTTATTCTAAAAAAATATATAATAGGCAAAATAAAGGATATGAATAATTCAATATATAAATATAAGGAAAGGAAAGAGATCCATTGAACCTCATCGATGAGTTTAGCTCACTTCTTTAAATGGAAACTAACTTGATGGAAATGAATTCTATGCCCCCTCTCCCAAGAAAAACAACTGGATGAAAATGAATTGGTTGAATTTAAAGTATAAAGTCGTTTGGTTGGAATTGAATAACACTAAATCAAATGATCCTTTATTAAGAATGTTTAAATAAATTAAATTAACTTTGTACCTACGAAAATGATCTACATACAACAAAAGCATCCAAATATTAATTAATATCATAGATTCGTTATTAGCATTTTAAGTTTTCATGTGTAAAAATAATAATTTACTTATCTTTTACATACACAAAAACTAATTTTATGGGTAAATACTATGTTACCTTATCTAATCCAGGAATAATTTATTATTTAATTTCTAACATATATATTATATCAAAATTAATTCAATAATTAGTATTTTTTGGAATTTAATTGTATAACTTTACCAAATAAGAGTTTTTCGTGATATTTTATATTATAAAGACAAGTGATATAATATATCTTTTTTTTATTCTCTATGATTCTCTTAAAGCAAATTCAATGAAATTGAAAGATAGAGAAGTATTAATATGTATTCTAATATCGAAAAAATTATTTATTTAGTTAATTATGAATCGAAACATTTAAAATGATAAATTACCTTTGAACAAGAGAGGATATCGTAGTATTCATCAATTTTATTTATTCATTGATAAATTTCTTTTAGCATTATGTATTAGGGTTTTTTTATATTTTTAATATAAAAACTTCTTCCATTGGATCTAAATGTACACATGTGTTAGATTATTGAATATATTATATATATAATTGATTAATAAGAGACCTTAAGGCCCATTGTTTTGGAAATATATTTGAATCCCCACTTTGATTTGGGGCTAAGGATAGAGACAGGGATATAGACAGTGTGACAACTAATAATCTATGGCGTAATGCATGATCAATTATATGATATGATGATTATACAAAGAAAAATGCCACTAATAATAATGTAAGACCCACTTGATGAGGAGGATTAATACTGCCACTAATTAATCAGGTTGTTAAATAATGAGTATGAAATGACGTCACACCAAGAAAATGAATGAACATTATCGCTACAGGAAAATTAAGAACCTTTAATTTGCATCAAAGAGAAAGAGAGCTTAACAAAGTATTTTCCTATTAATATATTAATTATTATTATATGCAAAATTAATTTGTACAATTATATATAAAACAAACTTTTGTGCCTTTTCGTATGGCCACGTTTTCTGTTTGGTAATTGTCATTACTCATCATTAATCCAAAGTTGTTGTAAACATTTGAATAGTGTTATTTGTGTAATTTTTTTTTCTGTTCGGATAATTGTTGGTTCCACCTCATCATATGAAGGACAAATTAAAAGAAATGACTCCATTTAGTGTAATTTGTATATTGGACAAAATATGTATGAGAATGATAGTAAAATAATAATAATAGGATCAACATTTTTGTAGTATATATTTAGATGTGTAATTTTAATGGTCATAAAATATTTATACAATTTTACAACGACTTGTTTTTCTCTTTTAGAAAAATTTGATGCAACTTAAACTATTTTTTTTTCTTTTTTCCCATTTTCTATAATTTTAAAAGTTACTAATTTTTTAAACTAAAATAATAAAAATATATCAATATACACAAAAATCAACTATCAAATTAGTCACTTGTATAAAATATACATATATTAAAATACAAAATATACATTCACAGCGAATTAAACAACACACATGAATGCATACTGGATGATTGAACGTGTGCACATATCACCATTTTTATTTGTACTACTTAATTAGCAAGTAAAAATTATCCATAAGATTAATGTGGTTTATAATAATGTGTAAACCACGCCAAAAAGAAAGTGAAAAAAAAGGGAATACAATGCAAAGTGCACACACAAGCATTTGTTTCTTTCTTTTAAGCCGGACCCATTTCTTTAATATGTGAAAAGAAATAAAAGAAATAAAGAAATTATATAACTATATAGTTCACAGCTCCACCCACCTCAACTTAATTCAAACCCTCTCTCTTATTCACTCATTCCATCAAACCACTTACAACAACAATCTCTCTTCCTTCTCCCTTTCCATTATCCTCCAATGGACAAGGAAGAAGAACATGTCCCTTTAGAGAGCCAAACTCAACCAACTACCTCCTCCTCCTCTTTTACCATTATACCCTCCACGTCCTCGTCTTCCTCCTCCTCCTCATCCGCGTCCGCCTTGGATGCCAAGAATAAGAAGAAGAAGGTTTTGAAGAGAAGCAATGATGGGAGGCACCACCCAACTTATAGAGGAGTACGTATGCGCCAATGGGGAAAATGGGTATCCGAAATTCGAGAGCCTAGGAAGAAATCTAGGATTTGGCTTGGAACTTTTCCCACGGCTGAGATGGCAGCTCGAGCCCATGATGTGGCGGCTCTATCAATTAAGGGAAGCTCAACTTACCTTAATTTTCCTGAGCTAGTACCCAAATTGCCTCGTCCCGCTAGCAATTCTCCTAAGGACATACAAGCGGCTGCGGCCAAAGCCGCCGTCATGAATTATCACCATGAGAGCCATGACACAGAATTGGAAGCAGAAGCTGAGTCCGAGCTGAGCCAAGTCGAGTCCTTGTCAAGCGAAACTCAACTACCATCAAGTTCTATTACTTCATCATCATTATTGAAGGGTGAGGATGACATGTTCTTGAATCTCCCTGATCTCTCATTAGACTTGAATCATAGCGCCGATGAGTTTCATTACCCATCATCGGCTTGGCTTTTAGCCGGAGCCGGAGCCGGAGCCGAAGGCGAGCACATAGACTTAGGTTTCCGGCTTGAAGAACCGTTCATATGGGAGTCCTATTAAGTTTCCTTGCTTAGTATGGACAAATCCTATGTTTCCAATTATTTTTGTTGATTGTGCTGCTTCTTTTTCTTCATTTTTCTTTTGTTCCTTTCACTTTTTTTTGTTGGTATTCTAGAGTCTTGCCACTACCAAGAACCTTGAAGCCCCTTCTTTGGTATCTAACTATCTACTTTATAATTTGGTCCATGGCATGTCATCATGCTTCATGCGTCATGGCTCATGGCATCATGGGGTGCCAAGTGCCAATTGCCAATTGCAAAGTTTCCACCCAAAAAAATGATCAAAATTTGTTACTAGCTAGATTGATTGATGTGCTTCTTCACTTCCTTTCCTTATGCATGGACTTTGTAAATATTACTCCTAATAAAAAAAATGCACTCATCAATTATATTTGATCCTCTTGTCTTAAATTATCTCCAAATGTCATTAAAAAAAAAAAACTCCAAATTAAAGAAAACCAAGTGTCTTTTTTTAGCTGTATTTTAAAATCTACACTTTATTGATCAGAATTCCATTTAATTATCTATGGGGTTATTTTGATCAGAATTCCATTTAATTATGTATGGGGTTAGTTTGTGGAATAAGATTATTCTCAAATGGTTATTTCCTTTTTCGGATTCCCAGTTTGTTTTTCCTCCTGCCTTATTATTATTTAGAATAATAAAGTGTTGATCAGAAGACCACGTTGTTTTGTTGTGAGAATTCTTTTAAAATTCTAATAGTAATGTTTGTGATTATAAAATTATTATTGTATTAATGTTTTATATTAAATTTACCTGCTTTCTGCTTTTATCTTTGACTTAAAGCTGAAAAGAGAAGCATATCATAAGGTGATGATATAATATTATTATATCATAAATACTAATATTTTCTTTAATTAATCATGGATTTTTAAACTCTAAGTGTATGTTAAAATTAGTTATTAAAATTAATTATACAGTATAAAATATAAATTAGCCACTATAATGATTAATTTTAATGTGTAAATAGATTTTTTTATTAGTCATTTAGGTTTTTTTAGTGTAATAATTGATTATTGATATTTATGGAGCAAAGGTGAGATGTTCCACATGAAGGAGCATGAGGTGTATAGAGAGGGGAATATCTTTTTTCCTTCTGACTCGAATAAAGACGCCCACGGATATAAATAGCATTGCTAATACTTTAATAATGCACACAAAAAGCACAATATATGCTTTCTTGTAAAATGGGTAACTTCTTCTATTAGTCCTTCACCAATCACCACCATCTACCATCCTCATACCTACGTACATTTCCCTTTCAACTATTAATTGCGCAAATAAATAAACGCTGTTTCGTTTTCACCTAATTATCGTCATTATTATTAGCACACCAACAAATTAAAATATAATGTTTAGGAAAATAAATAAACTTAGCAAGAAAGGAACTTTGCTAAAATGTAAACAGAAGAAATGTAATAAAGAATTGAATAATCCCTATTTTGAAAAAACTAACTTCAAACAAAATTCAGAAAGTTGCTGAAATTGGAGCGAGTAAGAATGTGTTATTGGACATTTCAATTACATCCTTTTTAACATATCTCTTTGACACACCTCAACTCTAAATAAGATTCCAAGACCTCTTTAAAGGCAACAATGCGATTACGATCTCTCCATCAAGCCTCCTTCGCCGATTCTTACAACTAGTTCGACTAACACAGAAGAATAATCCAATTTCACATGGTTAAACCGGATAAGAGTGGCTCAAATTATGCGGATATGAATTGTGTTGTCATCCGATATTTATGTGCACTTTTATAAATAGAATTGAATCTACTAGAAGCTAAAAAATACCCAAACTCTTCTCTTAAAATTAGTATTAACCCGAAAACATTAGATACTTGTGCTATATTAAAAATAATATTTTTGACGGATTGATATCCATATGAATGCTTTGTTGATCAAGTTAATTGTACAAAAACAACCAACTTTAAAAGTTGTTATTTACTCATACAGTTAGCTAGTTATACCTCATAGAAGTTATAAGTTTCATACTCTATGTACTCTCATACAAAAGTTACAAGTGTTTTAAGGGAAAAGCTTTTACAAATAATTATATTTAGTTTTTTTTGTTTTGGTATTATAGTTACATTTAGTTATTAGCATATTAACTTCCATTACAACGTTGTGCAAGTCTTGGGAAATGGGTATAGTTATAAAAACCGCACTGAATCAACCGTTCAATCAGAAACCCCAAAAATTGGTGGCATGTTCGATCCAATATGAACTAAGGATCGTCACTGGGTTTCAAACCCTCCTCCACTAGCACAAATGCACGCCCTTAGCCACCAGGCTATGGTGTGTTTCTGTTATGAGTGTGCATTTGAATAAATATATAGTAAAGTTAGTACAAAAATAGTAAATTATATTTTTATTTATTTGAGACTCGTTTAACGATTTTATCAGTAACTCAACAATTGAACCTTTGAATTAGTAAACTCATCGGTTCGATGACCGTACGATTTTTACAACTATGGAAGTGGATTCGATCCCCTCCTACTCAATTTTTGAAAATTCCAAATTAATCAGCGCTAGTCTATGGTGGACTCGCGGAGATAGGAGCTCCGTAGGCTTGCCCAACCGTGACCCGAGCTATTCAATTTGACCGGTTTTCACTTTGACCGGTTTCATTGGGTCTGGCCTATTCGCACCGGTCCAATAGCAGAAACAATCCTCATCCAAACCAGTTTGAGGTCCAATTTACCGGTTTTCTAGTCCAATTTTCATAACTATGATTAGTATTTAATTGTAATTTCTTTGATGTTAAAATCTATAAATAAGAATATTAGGATCAAAATAAAAAAAGTTAAAACATTTAATAAGTACTCTGCACATTTTAATTCAAAAATAGATATACGAATCGATGAAATACCAAGTGTTCCTTCCATCGTTCCTTCTTAGTTTCATTTTATTTGCGTATGTTCTTTCATCCACTTTTGTTACTTTTAAGTTTTATTTTATTTTATACTTTCATTTCTTTTACTTTTTCTTTTTTTTTCCTTTTACATTTTTTTTATTTTCTTAATATTTTCTTTCATTTCATTTTTTTTTATAACTTCCAATATATTTATCTATATTGCAGTCCCTCTGTTTTTTATTTTTATTTTTTTTATTAATATGCTCTTTGGCTCAGCAACTACTTACTAAGACATTTGTAATCTGACAAATTGAAGAAAAAAAATAAATCACTAAATAAAACAACTTGAAACTAAAAATTTGATGTCCAACATCTTGGTTGAATGTGTGATATATATATGTCTATCGTTGAAGATGATGATCACAACATCGACAAGATCAACATTAATGCCTACTTCACTTTCAGTCATAAACAAAGGTGATAAACGAGTGAAATAACAATGAACATTAAAAGGCTGGGATATATGAGATGAGTTATTACAATTATTTAGCAAGATTGTCCTTAACTTTTATTGATTTTTTTTTTTCAATCTAACTTTTATTGAATTGATTGATTAAATTTTAATTATAATTCATCTATGTGTTAGTAGATAATTAATATCATGTTATGACTTAAAACTTATCAGAAATTTGATGATATATTTACTATTCATTTTTCACACGTCACATGAATAATAAGTACAAGGTTGCCAATTAAAAAAAAAAAAAAAAGTAGAAACATGTTATTGTCTCATGCACTTGACCTTTGGCACTCAGAAGGAGGCATCCTAAGCTTAGTTCAAAGAAATTTTGACCTGCGCTTGTTTTCATTATCTAAATCATTTCGAATTCTAAGTCTTGTTCCATCAAATAATTTTATAAATTTAACAAACGTTATTTATTTTTTCAAATAGAATAAATTTCTTGGAAGGCAATATTATTTAAGTCATTTAAAAAATATTACTTTGTTATAAATGAATTTTTTTGAGAGATAAAATAGTGATTTATCATCATAGCTAGATTTCATATTAAACACGCATTTTATTTTCCACCTAACAGTCCACCAGGCTAACGGCCCCTCTTATCTCTATAAAGCATATAGGACAAAAACATAATGACCCATCACTACTAAGGATTAAAATTTTAAGGTTATATATATATAGATGAATTAATTTATATATACCATTATCGCTATACGTAACTGTTTTTATGCTATTGTAACTTATATTCATATATTTTGCAAAAATTTTTATGCTAATATTTATATTTTTTATGTTGTATATATATAGTAAAATTCGAGTGTATCCAAATATTTTTATAGAAGCCGATAGTTAAAAATAGTTAAATGGTTTCATATATTAAAGACTCCTATGTAATTATCATTTTATGATTCTTAACTGGCGATTTCATATAAAAATAATTGCCTGTAAGTTTTTATTGCCATTTTGAAACTTTTTTTTCGAGTTCTTCACCCAATTAAATATTTTTTAAACCCATTAATAAATTATTATTATTTTATTTAAAGTTCATCAGATTTTACCTAAAACTACCATTAAAAACAGGCAAACAAGAAATATTTATATTTTAAAAACATATAAAACT
>JASCZI010151841.1:10674-23705 GCA_036250425.1 Stylosanthes scabra | reverse complement strand
TTATAATATATATATATATATATATATATATATATATATATATATATATATATATATTTAAAATTAATTGTTAAAAATATTAAGTAAAATACCTTGTACCACAATATCTATAGTATATATATCATGGAAGTATAGGAAAATAATAATTTTAAGTGAATAAGTGGTTTTACTAATTAAGTGGTTAACCAAGCAAACTTAAACACGCGCTTTTTTCCCTTAATATAACGTCAAACCAAGTATTTTAACCAAGTAAATAACCAATCAAATCTGTTGCTTTTCGTTTTTCATTTTGTTAGTTTTATTTGCGTCATTCATTATCGTTTTCGGCTTCCTCTGTTGTTGGATTTCGTTCTGCAACTTTCATCATCATTTTCTTCTTCGTTTTCTGTTGTTAGAAGAAAAAGAAGAAGAAGAAGAAGAAGATGATGATGATGATGATGATGATGATGATGATGATAATGAAGATGATGATGCAGATGCAGACATGGAAGAATGAAGGAAAGAAAAAGAAGAAGAATATGCAGATGCAAACTTGGAAGAAAGAAGGAAGGAAGGAAGAAGAAGAAGATTTTATTTCTGCATACTATTGCTTTCTGTTTCTGCACAATATTGCTTTAGATTTCTGCTCATTATTGCTTTCTATTTTATGCGCAATGTTGCTTTCTTTTTCTGCGCAATGTTGCTTTCTATTTCTGCGCATTACTGCTTCACATTTCTGTACATCAACATCAGCAACAACAACAATGAAAACAGAGAAGAAGAAGAAGAAGAAGAAGAAGAAGAAGAAGAAGAAGAAGAAGATTATGATGATGATGATGATGATGACGTTGAAGGTGATGATGTAGATGCAAACCTGGAAAAAGGAAGGAAGGAAGGAAGAAGATGATGATTTTATTTCTGCGCATTATTGCTTTCTGTTTCTGCGCATTTATGCTCTCTATTTCTGCACAATGTTGTTTTCTATTTCTGCGCATTATTGCTTTCTGTTTCTGCGCATTATTGCTTTCTGTTTCTGCACAATGTTGCTTTCTATTTCTGCGCATTATTGCTTTCTGTTTCTGCGCAATGTTGCTTCCTATTTCTGTGCATTATTGTTTCATATTTATGTACAGCAACAACAACAACATCAATATAAAACAGAGAAGAAGAAGAAGAAGAAAAAGAAGAAGAAGAAGATGATGAGGAGGACGACGACGACGACGATGGAGGATGAAGAAGACGACGTTGACGAAGGAGGATGATGAGGAATTGAATGTTCGTGAATGTGAAGAGTGGTGGTGAGAGTATGAGAGTACGTGGTTCGTTACGTTTTCGTTTCAATTAGTGCGTGGGAGAGTGATTGATTATAATGAGCCCGTGTATATACGTGTTTTTAGGTGAAAGTTGTGGTGTTATTTTAAATTTATTTAGTTGGTAAAATTACTTGTTCAAATGGTGAAACTGTTTTGAAAAACTCGTGTCCAAAATTTTTTAAAAATTATTCTTATCCCGGCGTTATCGATAGCTATAAATGTAAAATTGTGAGAGATCACACGGTAGAAGTAAACGACCAAATAAAGAGGTGGTTCGTTATTCGTACTTAGTGTTTAAGTCACGCTATATTTGGTCAAAAGCCAAAACTCTCCCTTTTTCGAAGGTAAAATCATACAGGGGTGGATTTGTTTACAAAATTAAGTATAAGAAGATATAAAAATAAAATCATATTTAAAAGTGAGATATGAATTTATACATTACGTCTTGAGATATTAAATTACTGTATTTTATATTTTTTTTTTATAGAAAAAAACTAGGAAGTCAATACATTATGGTCAATAAGGAGCCGACACATATTTACTGATAATAGCTCATATAAATTTTGGATGATAACTTAATTTTGAATATATGAGTTACGGATGATAACTCATATATATTTTGGATGATAACTTAATTATTGGCTGCCTAACGGCTCCTTAACATTGGTTTCATAGCACTATTTTTTTTTATAAAAAAAAATATAGATTATAGAGACACTCATCGCCATCGGTCTTTTATAATTATTACTTTTTTCACTATTATTTTTTTCTTGTAAATTTTATTTGAGAATAAAAAAGAATACATAGAATATTTTTAAATAATTTTTTTGTTAAATTACTTTATTATTCCTTATAGATTTACCAAATTTGTAATTAAGCGCTATATATATTTTCTTCAATTGAATTCATATATTATTTTAAAATTTATAATTAAGTCTCTATTAATAATAAACATTAAAACAAAATTATAAAATGTGAATTTTTATTATTCTTATACCTTGCATTTTTTCATATATATTCTTTTTAAATATTATTAATTTGCATGAATTCAAGTCATTTTTTTTAGAAAGCTTGAAATATGAAAAAGAAGAAAAAAATTACTATTTTGTCATTTTAAAAAGAAGAGATCTAGGATTTATATTTAGGGATTTGATTGTTAGTTGTCGTGATATTTATTCAATTTAGAGATGAAATATTTTGTTAATCTTAATATTTTTATCATGACATGGACCTAATAATTACAAAATTAAAAAAATATAAAGACCTCATTAAAAGTAAAAAAAAAGTGTAGGGACTCAATTAAAAATTTAATAAAATTATTATAGGGATTAATAAAATAAATAAACATAATTTTTTCAATTTTATATTTAATTTATTATTAAACAAAATAAAAAATGCTAATTTTTTAACTGTATACTGCCTTTGTATCCTGTAATTAATAACCTTACCTTCTTGCGTCTTTTTTTTTTTTTTTTTGTTCTTACACAAACTCACATATTACATAAACTCACACCCTTTTTCTCATGGGTTCGAACCCTTCTACAACACTTTAAGGAGTAGGTCAGCAAATCCTCCACTACAACCATGCTACAACCATGCCTCAGCTGCACCTTCTTCCGTCTTTAAAACCAAATACAGCATCAATGAACCCCTTTTCGAAGAGCTGAAACAATTTCATTGTTATTAGGTGTCTACCCCTTTAGAGATAAGATAGCCGTTATTAGTGGCATGTTTCAGTTGATGCAATATCCTGAGACCTCTCATCACTAAGTTGATCAGTGGAATTAAGTTGCCATAATTCACCAAGACACAAGGGAGGTGCTAAACCTGACACAGACACTGGTGATAGAGGCTTAGAAAAACATATGGGCAAGTGGCTTTCAAAAAAATCCAAGTATTATCATCTGCGCGCCTGTATTAAGACTGACAGAACATCAAATGGCACTTTACACTAATCTGTCTGGACCTAAACCCGTCTGATCGACCCGTTTAGCTCGTCAAAAGGTGGATCAAGTTAAGATTTCAAGTTCGCATCAACAAGCAAACTTGTCTAACCCGTTCCGTTTAGCTCGCAAACTTTGACAGAGCGGGTTAATCCGACGACTTCGTTTTTCGCTATTTTTAAAAAATTAAAATGATAATTAGTTAATTAGTAAAAAAAATTATAAGTCATTGAAATATTTTTTAAATTATATTAAAAAAATATTTAATTAAATATTTTGGATAATATTTAATTAAATATTATAAATTATTATAATATTTTTAAATTATATTTTTTAATAAATTTAATTATTTTTAAAAAAAATTAAAAACAGAAATTGACGGACTCACACAGACGGACAGGTCGGACTGACCCATTCCTTGGGCTAACCATTCGAGATGCCTAATAATTGTCCTGTCTTTGAAGCACACAGAATATATGCCTCGCCCATAGGTTAATACTAATTCAGAATCTTAGAAGCAAAAGTCACCCCACCATGCAACTTGCAAGCTAGCTATTGTAGAAATGACGTAGGGAAGATTATACTCGTGCTACCAAATATTTTTTATTGGATTTGAGTATGAAGAAGAAGAAAAAGAAAAACTTGACTGAGTATTACAAATCATACTTTTAAAGAGTAACTAAATGCTAAATTTTTATGAGAATATGTTTTTATCATTTTTATTAGAATAATTTTTTAAAATAAATATATAATATTAAATGTTATAAATATACAATTTTAATAGAATGAGTCAATGGTTTTAAATTGTCTTAACTACCAGATATTGTGTATCAATCACTATAAGAGTTTCGAGCGATAACTTTTGGGTTTTGCGGCAGCTTTATACAGTTATACTGTTACTAAATAATTTTGCAACCGTTACAAAATTCTTGCAAGTTTTATACACCTCACTGGCACACACTCTTCTGCAGCGATTTATTTTATTTCTCTAAAGTACTATTTTGGATGCGAGACTTGTTGTATTTATACCATGTCATTTAATTTGTGTAACTTGAATTGAAGATAATGCTCGCTTCACATAGAGTCCTTGACCAATTCTTAACGAAAACATCGATTTGCAAGAAATTAAAGTACAAAGAAAAATTATGCCCCAAAGATTAGTTGTTAGTTGAAATTGTTCAAGACTTTTATGAAGCTTTTACTTAGCTTTAAGGTGATCGTCCTAATAATCTTCTCAGTATATAATATTATTTGGTCAATGATAAATCTTTTTTGAGTTACTATTTAATTTTAGCAACTAACTAGTTCACTGAATTTGAAGTATTATTTGAAAAAGAAAAGTTAATTAAAGGAGAAAGAAACAGAAAAACCGGAGTGAATAGATAAACAACCAGTGGAAAGAAGTAAAACAACTCAAGAAGTGAAACAAATAATTCAAGAGAATCAACTAACTAAATACACACTCTCTTCACAAATTTCCTGGTAAGTTTCACTAGTGCGCGGAGTCATACCGAACAGTCCCTCTAATGATGTGCAAAACATTGTGGTACGGTTATAAGAACCGGACCAAATCAAGTGGTTTGATTCGAGATATTAGAAAGTTCTTAGAGAGTCAATAATTAAATTATTATTTAAAATTAAAATATTTATTTTCCAAAATTAAAAAACGATATCATCCAAACAGGATAAAAGTGATCACTCACAGAATATATATAAGTTATCAATTTATCATTTATAACGCATTTACCATCACCATCAAATGCAGTGACTCCTAACTATATTAATTCCTAATATTTTTTCCATTTGATTAGGTCAACTATGAACCAACTGTTTGGTTTAATTTAGTCAAGAAACCGATAATAAACCAAATAAATTAGTTCAATTTTTTTAGTGGTTAATCGGTTTAAATAATAAAATAAATAATATTTTAAAAGAAATATATTTTATATGTAAATATATTATTTTATTGTATTTGATTATGTCGGATTCAACCATAATTAAATTTTTAAACATTTGAACTTGCAACCAATCTACTATTTCTATGGAAAAAAAAAACTTAATTACTATATTAACTGTTATTTCGGTAATTTTTTATAGTGTTCTGACTTTATTGATGCAATGACGAACTCAGTCTTCAGAAGCTTGAAAAATATAAAAGGAAAGCATGTGGAGTAATTGACCTTATATAATTTCTATTTGAAACTAACTATCAGAGTAGATAATAAATTGAATGTTTAAAAAGAATCCTCGTACAATTTATTTAATGTTTATTATGTTACAGAAGCACTTGGTATGTAGCACTATTATATTTCCCCTTGGAAATTCCCAAATATGCATGCAAGCTACCCTTTTTAGGCCATAGCTCATGATTATATTTGGACAAGACTATCACCAACACAATTAATATATATGATAGATACTTTTTTTATGTTCTTATTAGATCATCAGCCACTTAATAAGAATTTGCTCTTGGATATGTCAGATCCAACCATATAAAAGGTTTTTATTATATCAATTTAATAAGCATATATTTAATTACATTTAATAAACAACTAAATTAATTACTATATCACATTCTCAGTAGTGCTCCACTAATTAAAGCATAATAATGTTTCGTTAAAAAGTAAATTGTTTCTTCCCAGTTACTATTTCCATTACAGTAGTAGAATCTCTTTAGAAGAACATGGGTTAGTTATTATCTCTTTCCCTCTAATTATTATTTTTTTCTTACGAAATTTATTAATCTGACCGATCAAAAACTATAATCTGTCGTGTTTTCTAAGATCTATTTAAGGATTTATCATGTATTAACCAATAAGTTAGAAATTTTTAAAAGATAATATTCAAACTCCAACATTTATTTAAATAGACTAACTAATGAGTAGATCATTAAACTAATTTCAATTCCGTATCTCTAATTAATTATATATATTATGATGTTACTCACATAAAATATTCAGAGTAAAAAGGTCCAACTTTTGAATGCCACAATTTATGAGCGCTTCTATTGGATGCATATTGGATGGTTGAACTTTGATTTGTTATTTGTTTTTTGTGATGATATTTGTTGAATGGAATGAGCACTGGTGCAACGAATAATACATATTACATTGGCAATCATATTTGACTTTCAATAATAAATAAATAAATAAATAAATAAATAAATCAGAGGCTAAGAGAAGTTTTCTGGTTCTGTTCAATATGAATGTGATAAAATCATAAAATGGTTTACTTTAGACGTATATTAGTTTTTATTTTTTATTAATGTCAAAATTTTATAAAAACATATAATATTAGAAGCGCTTTTAATATATCGAAAACACTGATATTCCTATATTTTTAGACGTTAATTTTAATTATAAAATTATATATAATTAAAATTCACGACTAACGTAATAATATTGGTGTTAACACCGCAAACGTTTCGTATAATATTTTAGCCCAGCTTGAAACTCGACATGACTCAAAACATATTTTGTTGGATTCGAGTTGATTGAATTCTTTAAAATTAATCTAGTAAAATACCCCCTCTCTATAATATGTTAGGATAGAATAATGAGATGGAATCAGTGTCCCACTTCATAATATATATAATCATATATATTATTTTTCTTTATTTAATTAGTAGCTTTGGCTTAAATTAGGTGTATATTATTTTTTCTTTATTATAAAAGTGGAACCTGGGATCAGGGGGGAAAAATTAAAGGGGGCCTTGATTGTATGGAAGAGATGAATTTTGGTACCTTCGGTTCCACATGTCCATACCCCCTCCACCAAACAAAGAAAAAGAAGAATAATCATGAAATTTTTTTTAAATTGATTAATAAGTCCCTCTAGCAAGTTACGAATAAAGATAAAGAAGGTGCATCTATTCATTTATTTTAATGGGAACAAAGGAAAATATTAATTAAAGACACACACATAAAATACATATATATATATATATATATATATATATATATATATATTTCCTATTTGTTATTGGTCAAAATATATTAATCTTCCATAATAACAGGGTCAAGATAGTTGAAAAAGCAGACTCAGCTGTCCATGAAATACTAAAGTTTATAACTTTTGAACCACTTTCCATCGACTCTGGTTATTTTATTTTTTATGTTGGCTTTGGTGCTTAAAAATTGGTATTTAATTTTCAGAAATCACAAGCTAAATAGTTAACAAATATCACTTAATGAAATAAATTTTGAGTATTTATATTAATCTGAAAGAAAAATTCAACCCAAAAAAGAAAAAAAGAAAAAGAAGACACCATATATAAAATTGACCTTTATTTTTAAATAATATTATGTATCACACATGCCCACCTTATAGAACCCTTATCCAAATTAACCCATTCTATATATATATAGATGACGAATTCTTAAGTGGTGAGAGTATTTAGTGGTTTACTAAGATTTCAAGTGTTATCTCTAAAATAAAAAAATATGGATATATATTAGAAATAATCATAGCCACATATTTAAAAAAAATTTCTATAATTCTTAAAGGACTACTAAATACTTTCACCACTATATATAAAGCTCATATATATATATATATAATGAAAAAGTCATTTTTATGTGAGAAATGAGAGGATTTAATTGTAGTCGTTAAATTTAAATGAGTGGTTAAGATTAATATATGTATTGAACTTAAAGGATACAAAATAATTATTTTTTAAAATATTTATAATTTTAAATATATTTTAATTTGATAAATAATTTACTATGAGGTATGAGTTGTGAAATTAAATAACTTTACTTATCAATAAAATAAACTGATTAATTCATAAATAAATAATATATAATTAAATATTATAAGTAAATAATATATAAGTAACTATAATTTTACTGCATGATTAAGTTTTTACTAAGAAAGAGAAAAAATAAAAGAAAAATATTTTGCTTAGATCTCATTTGACAACTCGTGGAGTAATTAATAAATAAATAAATAAATAATATATATAAAGTATAATATTGAGTTTGTATGTCAATATTATAGGGTGCATACTAATAACAATAATATAGAGCTGATTGGTCATAAATAACTTAACAATATATGTAAAATATAATTTTAGAAATTTCTATATCTGGAAATATATTATGCAATTTAAAAAATGGATATAATGGTGAAATGTGAGTGATGTTGTTGAGACCAAACTAATTTTACCTATTAATACATGTTAAATAGAAAATTATTTTGATGTCAAATAGAATTTTATTTATATGCAATTTTTTATACTATTTGACATCAAAATAATATTCTATTTAGCATAGAAATAAATCACTTGGTTAAACTTGATTAGCCAGAACCACTTATTCAAATAACATTACCCAATTTTACCTATTAATATATTTTTTTCTCCAGTGTTAAGATACTTTTGTTTCTTGATTTGTGTTTGACGGAGAAAGTGTTATATAATAAAACATTTCCGTTTAAATATATATACACACAAAAGCTACTATTATCAAATTAATCTCGTAATTTATTATTATTATTAAGTTTTACTAGTAATAAAGTTTGGATATCAATAATAAAAAAAAATTACAAAAAAACTATTTAAATAAGAGAGTTGATTGGTCCATAAATAAATAAATAATATATAAGTAAAATTAAATACTTATAATTTAAACTAGGCTATATATATAATACTGTAGAAAAAAATTTAAGATATAAATAATGTATTTTTTTATATATATAAACTAAATATATGCCCTTCTATATATAAACTATATTTATATAAACTAAATTGAATAGAAACCAAATAAAATTAAATTTTATTTTAAATAATATAATTAAAAATATTTAAAATTATAAAAATACTTAAAAAATAATTACCTTCTTTTTTTGTTTTTAAGAATATTAATTACACTCTCTCACATTTCAAGTACATTAATTATTCACACATTCTCTCTCCATTCTTATAATCTAATCATAATTACTCATTTAAATCCAATGGCTACAATTAAACTCTCTCATTTTTCACATAAAAATAGCTTTATATATATAAAAGCAATAATTTTTTTTTTGAAATTTGTATACATTTTTTTTATTTGTTTTATGCTAAAAGAAATTATTTTGAAGTGAACAAATATTTAACTCTATACTACTAAATCATATCATAGAAGCCAATTTTTATACTATAAGGAGACACATGATAAATAGTTATACCTCTAACAATATAGAATACATCTAAGAAATTATATAAATTATTTGGTTCAATTTTCACTACAAGAAAATTGGTAAATAATGGCAGTTTATTAGTGGTGGTAGTCTCGAATCGCAACTAAATAAATTTTAGTGACAATTTTTGTGACAGATGACGAAGGGTTTACAATCCTTAAGAGCTTAAGCGGCAATTTGGTAGCAGCCGCCCCAATTTAAATGTAATTTAGCGGTGGTTTTTACATTACATTTAATATTGTATCGATTATGTTGAAATCGCCGCTAAACCTAGTTTGTGATTTTTTTTATAATAAAAGAAAATTTAAATGTTAAAAATAATATTTGACATCACTCTAATGTAATTAAGTAAAAAGTGATGACTTCAATATTTAAAGTTAACAAAATATTTTTTATACAATGCAACTACACATCCAAGTATTTTCACCAACCAAGTGATTTTTCCCCACTCTCACCCGGCGCGTGCGTTACACACACACTCACCCAAAATCTGAAAAACGCAAAAATATGGCCGCTTCTCTGCAACTCCTCCTCCTCGTCTTCATTCTTCTTTTTTCTGCTACTGCATCGTCACTGTTGCCGTCGTCGCCGTTGCTGCCGCCGACATCGTTGCTGCCATTGTAATCGTTGTTACCGCCATCTTCTTCCCCTCTTCTTTCATTTTCTCTTCTTCTTCTCATCCTCCTCCTCTTCTTCCACTGTTATGTTGTTGCTGTTATTGGTGGTGTTGCTGTTGTTCATGTTGTTGTTGTTGTTGATGTTCTTCTTCTTCATGAATTGGATTTTCATGAAAAATATAAACAGATTTTCATGAAAAAGAGAAACGGATTTTCATATAAAGCAGAAACGGATTTTCATATAAAAACTTAATTGGATTTTCACAAAAACAGAAACGAATTTTCATATAAAACAGAAACATATTTTCATATAAAACAGAAACATATTTTCATGTGTTTTCCTCACGCCTAGGCGTCGTTTTGGTGATGAACCCACACCTAGGTGTGGTCTTGTTTAGCTCAAACAGAAACGGATCTTCATGAAAACAGAAACGGATTTTGAATGAAAACAGAAACGATTTTCATATATAAAAACTGAATTAGATTTTCATGAAAACAGAAACGGATTTTGAATAAAAGTAGAAACGGGTTTTGAATTAAAATAGAAATAGATTTTCATATATAAAAACTGAATTGAATTTTCAACAACACTCACATTGATCCAAAATCAATATTGATTTACATTGATTCATATTCATTCACATTCATAGCATTACAATGTCAAAACATACAAATCAATATTTTAGTCTTCTCTTCCTCCTCCTCTTCCTCCTCCTCCTCTTGCTGCTCTTCCTCCTCCTACTGTTGTTGCTCCTCCTCCTCCTCCTCCTCCTCCTCCTTCTTTCTCTTCATCTTCTTGCTACTGTCATCATCGTCGCTATCATCGTCGTCGTCGTCGCCGTCGTCGTCGCCGTCGTCGTCGCCGTCGTCGTCGCCGTCGTCGTCGTTGTCGCTGTCATCATCATTGCCATTGCCATTGTCACCATCATTCTCCTCTTCTTCTTAACGTGCTGAAGAAAAGGAGAAAAAAGTTGCAATAATAAAGGAGGAAAAATGCGTGTGTGTGGAGGAAGTTTGGTTGGACTTGGTTGACAAAATCATTTGGTTGTGTATAATTATTATTTTTTTAAATAATAGATAAAATACAAACCACAATTTAATTAAAATTTTTAATGAAAATATCAATAATTTAATTTACACGATTCAAAATCGAAAAAGTCTAGGGTGTCAATGGTTTGGGGACCAATGGTAACCAACCAAAACTCTAAGGGAAGGGAATGAGAAGGCTAAGCAATAAAAGTCTTTTGTTGTGAAATTTGTATACATTTTCTTTTTCTTTTTATTTTTTTATGCTAAAAAAATTATTTTGAAGTCAACAAATATTTAACTCTAAACCACTAAATCATAGAAACTCTGATATCATATCATAAAGCCAACTTTTATACCATATCATGAAATCATTTTTGCAAAACCTTGTACAAGGAGACACATCATGAAATTGTTATATCTCTAACAATAAGAATACATCTAAGAAATTGTATAAATTGTTTGGTTCAATTTTCACTACAAGTAAACCAACAGTAACTACAATTTATTAGCGGTGGTTGTCTTGAACCGCCACTAAATAAATTTTAGCAGCAATTTTTGCTATAGTTAACGGATGGGTTACAATTATTGAGAGATTTAGTAGCGATTTGGTAGCAACTACCACAGTTTAAATGTAATTTATCGGCGGTTTCAACATCACCGCCGCTAATACACTTAACATTGTGTTGTTGGTTATATTGAAACTGCCGCTAAACCTAATTTGTGTTTTTTTTTTATAATAAAAAAATTGAATGATAAAAACAATATTTGCCATCATTTAAATGTAATTAATTAAAAAGTGATGACTTCAATAATTAAAGTTAGCAAAATACTTTTTTATAAATAATTGATAAAAAATCACAATTTAATAACACCTTTTAATGAAAATATTAATAATTTAATTTACACGATTCAAAATAATGCATAAATTACATATTATAAAGACTTATATAAATAGCATTATATGTAAGAAATGTTTGGTTAGTTTGATGGAAAACATGCTGAATGAGCTTGAACTCCTTTGTCCACTGTTCGAATTCCTTCCATCGATTCAATGAAAACCAGCCGAGTTTTAACCGGCCCCATTTACAAAACAAATGGAAATCATATTTAAGATTTCATGGCAGTATACCCGCGGTTATGTAAAACTGCCACGGAACCGTTAACATTGTCATTATAAAAGACAATTGTATAATCACCATAAACTCGTTTTTCAACGTTTTAAAACCATCGTAAATCGATGAAAACACCGCTACTTTTCAGCGTATCATTGTAGTTTTTATAGATATTTTGAATAAGTGAAATTAACTTAACACTTCAATTAATTATCTAAAACTTATAAACAATCTAACTCTTAAACGGTTGAGATAAAAAGGTAAAATTTATAGAAATAGAAGTGTGCTCTGATGCTAGGAAAGGTTCTGTAGTATAATGGTTCGAGAGTGAAAGAGCTAGTATGAAGAATAAGAAGAAGCATATAGAACTATTGAATTTGCATGCTAATATACTTGAGTTGGCTAATAAAATATATATTATATATTACTTATCAAAGTAAAGTGTGTGTATATATATATACATATATGTCACCAAAAATTACTAGAAATTAAAGTGGATCCTAATAGAATTGGGAACAACAACTTGTGTAGTCAATTTCGTTGACTATTCTCTTAGATTGTTTGCTAGGTAATTGATTATGTGGTTTGCTATCTCTCTTATCAAATTTATTAATTAATCTTAAGTAATTATCACGTATATACTCATTCATGTGCAACCAATAAAATTAAAATTTTAAAATAAGTTGTATCAAAATGTTCATGATTTAAAATTTTAAAATTTGATTATTATTAACACCATAGGAAAGAATTTCAATGTGTGGGTGTATGTATATATATATATTCGCAAAATGCTCGCCAACCAAAATAAAATTAAAGCTCTTCAGTAAAAAGATTTTCTACTTTTCTAACTTACTCATG
>JASCZI010151841.1:0-10558 GCA_036250425.1 Stylosanthes scabra | reverse complement strand
TATCATAAAATTCATTTATCATAAAATTCATATATATATATATATATATATATATATATATATATATATATATATCATTTCACCACACATAGGACTTCTAATAATTTTAGAATAAATCTGTTTGTACATGCATATATCTATTCAATGTGTTGTCGTATCTAATTAATAGGCTCACACGTTAAGTACAAAAATAATAAAGTATAACACGAAAAATTTTAAGCACATAAATAATAGAATTTAATATAGAAAATTTGAATCACAGTAAAAAAAAATAAATTATTTTTGTTGAGATGGATCCATAGATGCATATCCATATAGTGTACCATATATTTTATATAGTCATCCTCATGCATCCCCTACTAATGAAGCATTGATTAATGAATGAAATCTTAGCTTAAATAGACAAATTCTTTAAAATGAAAAAAAAAATTGATAAAGTAGTATAGTAATATTTCAATTATATCCTTAAATTTTTATTGTAATTTTTATTATTTGTGAATTTTATCATTTTTTATTAAAAAATAATTAAAATATTATTCGAAAATATATTAAATTTTTAATATTAAAATAAAGAGTTTAATCCATATAAATATGAGTCACTTTTTTGGGTTTTTTTTTTCTTTTTCTGATGCCAAAATCAAATTAATTACTTAAATTCCACCACTGAGCCAAACAATTGTTTTGCAGCCCAGCACTGCTGGAGTCAAACACAATCTACAACTAATAATGCGCAAAAGAAAATCATAAATAATTTATTATAATTATTATTTACATAAAAATAAAACTTACTATGAGATGGTCATCACTACGCTCTTAGATTAAATTATTAGGTTTATGATATTATATACTATTTGTATATTAATTTCTTTTATTAACATTATATATGAGTGAGTAAGTCATATTAAAAACGAGGTACACAATGAACACCCTTTTTGAGTTTGGTGTATGTTATTATATGTATTTTTTAAATCAATTATACTAATCATTAGACTTTTCTTTGTTCTAAACCTTAAGTTAGGATGTATATTTTAATGGTCACAAATAATTTCTAAAAGATAAAAAATAATAAGAAAAACTAAAGAGGTTAGTGATAGAGGATTTGGATGTTCTCTATCTTATCATAACATTCTCAAATGAGATAATTACACTTTAATTTATGTTAGATTTGTGATATTTCGCACCCATATTGATGATTTTTAAATATTAAAATGCGTAAAAAATATGTGATATTGTTTTTTTTGGGTGTCAGAAAGTATGATATTAAATTCTTCTGTAAATATAAATCATATCAACTTCTAACCTAATTAATTTTAATGCTACTTGAACAAATTTTAATGTATATCACCTTTTAAGTTAATCAGTTAAAATGTTTTTTAATCTATGTAAGCATGTATCATGTATGTATTTAATATATAAAATTGGATACTTAATTGATACAAGATCGTCAGAGGGAAAGTATAAAAATATTTACGTGACGGAATCCAAAGTTGGAATTACAAGATGAATTTCTTTTTGATTAATACTAGGTAACCAATAAAAATTCAGCTAACATCAGCCAATAACTTAAATTAGATGTATTTCTTTAGGTTTTGGATATTCTATTTCTAGGTTTTGGATGTTCTGTTTCTAAAGTTGGTTGATAGTTACTTTAAGTTTCGGATGTTCTATTAATAGTGGTTATGGATGTTCTATTTTTTGTTGGTTGTTTTGTTGGTTTGAAAATTATTGATTACCTATATTTTCCCATTTTTTTTTAGAGAAAATATAGGTAACCAATAATTTTCAAACCAACAAATCAACCAATAAAAAATAGAACATTCATGACCACTATTAATAGAACGTCCACAATGAAAGTGATAGAACATTCGAAACCTAAAGTAACTATCAACCAACTTTAGAAACAGAACATCCGAAACCTAGAAATAGAATATCCGAAACCTAAAAAAATAGAACATCTAATTCAAGTTGTTGGCAGATGTTGGCTGAATTTTTATTGGTTACCTAGCATTGCTCATTTTTATTGAAATAGAGTATTCTAATTATTAGATATTACGTGTATTAATAGTTATTAACGTGTCTATCAATTATTTTTTATTTATTGAATATGTATAAAAAATATAAATTAAATTAGTTGAAATAATAAATGATTTATAATTTAACTTAAAAATTTTGAATTTAAACATTAGAAAGAACAAATTTCGTTTATTAATTATATATAATGAAAGAATTTTAAAAAACTTTTGTACAAGAGACACGTTGAAAATATTTTCACTCGAAAAATATGTTATAAATATAATTATTTATTGTATTTTCTCGTATCATTTTTTTTCAAGAAAAGTGATTTAATTACACTAATATATAATAATCGGATTTAATTCCTCCAAACCCTTAATATATAATCTAGAATTGAAACCCGAGTTAAGCATTATAGGTTTATTGTTTCTCAAGCTCAAATCTGAAGTTTTTGATCCCATAAACAACTCTTTTACTTTCTCTGATTGATGTTTTTCCGCTTGTTAATTAGAAAATTATTGGCTAAAAAGATGAATGTGACTACTATGAAAACAAATAACTAAACTAATCACCTATTATATTAGAATTATTATTATCCTTAGAGAATGGAAAATGGTAATTAAAGAAGACTGAGGAGGGTGGGAGAGCAAGAAGACAAGAGAGGGGTCCACTCGACACAACACCATTTCCCACTTGCCCATTTCTCCTCCCTCTATTATGCAATGTGATTTTCTTTATTATTAAAAAAACCCATTTAAATAATCATATTAATGTCTAGGTAGTAGCTCCTCACGTTTCAACTTATATAAAAATTTAGAAAAAACCATCTCCCCAAACCCAACTTGGTCAACTTTGCTAAACCATGGTTAATTAGTGTGTCATCACCCAAGAAAAGGAAGAAACACATAAATATAAAAATCATATATTATAACAAGTTGTTAATAATCACATCAAAATTATTAAAATAGTAGTTCAAATGTAAAAATAATAATTAAAATATAGATACCTATTATATCAAATAATTTAATTTACATATTATATGTGCATACCAAAAATAATAATATCTTTAATACGTTTCCTTAAATAAATTTTTTTATTTCTATTTGTCTTATACTGAATATTTTTTAAACACAATAAACTCTAAATCTTTAATTATAGAGATTTTGGTGTCATTTTATGAAATAATTTCTCTCAAAGCTCAAACTAAAATACATAAACAGTTAATTACTTATATCTATTATATTCAAATCCTATATAAAGAACCCTAATACCTTAGCTTATACATCTAATACTCAAATAGAATAAGTGATTAATATAATGATACATCTTCCTAAACGATGTTTAAGAATTCACCTAGCTAATACTATTTAACAAAAAAAAATTAATGAATTCAATCATTATAGATAAATATACAGTACCTCTTGTAGTTAGTACTAATTAATTAACATCATCATTACAAAAATTACACAAATATGTTAGGGGAATTAATCATATTTTAAAAGAAAACACCCGAAGTTTCAAACCCCATGAAAGCAACAACAACATTATTATTAGGTACATCAAATACATCAACATCATCAGCATCCATCAGCACCCTAATTCCATCGTCTAACCCCACCCACAAACTCAACTTCTTTTTATTTAAACTTAAATAATGTTTTGTATTTTTCTTTTTTTTTATCACACAACGTTAACACACTTCAATAATCTTTATGCTTTACTATATCTTTACACCTGTTATCACGCTCCCCCACATAATAATTAATATATCTTGTGTCAATTTATTTTTTAATCCACTCCATTATAGTATTAATATACATCTTTGATATAAAATCATTTATATACTTTTATCTAATAATTTATTTTTCATTAAAAATTTTTATAAAAAATTAAAAATTTTAAAATTTACTGCTTGATTTTTATTATTTTCAGTTTCTAAAATAGAAGTAGAAAACAAAAATATACTCTTATGTAAAAGAAAAAAGTTTTAATATTAATTTATTGCATTTTATAAGGGGAAAAAAACAGGAAGAGCAAAAAGGAAGATGCTCATCAGCTTTTGCTCCTTTATTTCTTTGCTGAAACTCTTAATTAATAATGTGGTACAATAATTAATAAATTGAAATCCTTAATTATGCATTTCCAACTCTTATTGCCTCAAAAAGTATGGGTGGATACAAGAATGTATTTATTTATATTTTAAATTCGGATGAATTAAAGGTTGTGGATAAAACATACTTTTAAATTCGGATACAAGAAATATGGGTAGATCTGCAATTTTTATTTATATTAACCAATAAATAACCAATTTCTATTTATATATATGCATTTGAAGTTATTTTTTGACATCAATAAATAAAAATATGTTAGTTGACTTAAATATTAAAAAATAAATTATACTAACTATGTAGGACTCTTTTTGGTTAGTTAAATAAATAAACAGAAGGATCCAATTTAAATAAAATACAGCCTAAAACAAGATATTATGGTGATATTAATGCAATAGAATTGTAATAGCATTTTGTTTTTCTTTTCCCATATTATTCCTTGTGTCCGACAGCAAAACAAACAATTTAAACTTTTTCAATTATTTTTGCCCGGTGTACATTTTTTTTAAAAGGAATAATAATCAGTTTTATAATTTTTCACCTAGATTTTGTTCTTTTCTTTATATATATATTTGCTAGTTCTCCACGCACACTTATTGAAGACTTTTTGTTTACGAAATCCCGTTTTGTCTGCCAAGTATTTGGATTCAAATATTGAATTGTGTTCCTTTAAATTGACTCTTAATAAGGACATATATAAAAAATTGCCAAAAAAAAATCATGAAATAAAAATAAGAGTAATAATAATAGAGAAATAATAATATAAAATTATCTTATTTAATTTAATATTATTATTTTATATGTATAACATTTATAATTATATGTTTATAACATTTAAAATTATTCATTTATTTTAACAATAATTGGCAAATATAAAATAAAAAATTTTAAAATACTTAATTGATTTTTATTGTCTTTCAACTATTTTTAAAAAATAAAATAGGATAAAATAAATTTTTCAAGGATGTATATAAGCTGCAATCTAGACATAGATCCCATTGCTAGATCAGATTGAAAGTAAAATTGTTTTATATAAAACGCTTGATTTTTTTTCTCTTTTTCTTTTGTCAAGAAAATAGCACAGATTACCCCCACCAACTTATAAAGCTATCAATTATTAATAATATTATTATAAAAATCAGGAAGCTGGATAATTTTCTTTAACGATTTGTGTTGGTTTATTTGGACACTAAATTGTATCTTATATATATACCTTGTTATATTACTACTTCATTCTGATGTGTATCATTAACACATGCAACTTATTATACATTATCCTCGTCAATAATTAACTCACTTATGAATATATATTGTTAAATTTTATAGATATATTCTAAAAAGAATATTTAAACTTTTCATTAGTCAAAAAAAAAACTTTTCATTAATTTTAGATTTATTTATGCAAATTAAGTATAAAAGAAAATCTTAAAAAGAAAAAAAAGAAACAGAACTTTCCTTTTCCGGTAATATTGTAACATAAGTTGGCCAACCGTGATTGACTCAAATAATACATGAGAAGAGATCTATTAATGACATAAACAAAATTTTTTTTATCTAATTTTGTTTTCTTATTAAAATCTTTTTTGAGATAAGTCATGAATTTCATAATAATATGAGTAGATAAATTTATTTTTGAATAAATGATTGACATGTGTAACTAATATTTAACTAGTATTTAAATGTTCATTTCTAATTATGCAAAGAAATTAACAGAAGTTAAAAAAATCTTCTTTTTTTGGATAAACAAAATAAAGTATGCAAAATTACATTTATTGACTTATTTTCATACTTGCTTCCTTTTCAACTTATTTTTCTAACTTATTATTCGTGTTACTAATAAATAAGTAATTAATTATTCTTACTTTATTTCTTTTAAAAATAGTCCAAATAACTAACCATTTTACTAACAAATATACTTTCGTCACTCTCCTTCTTAATTTTTTTTTTAAAAAAAGAGGAGAGAGATAATACAATATCATATATTATTTAAAATTTTAATTGAAGCACAAACCCTTAATTGTATTGTGGTATTCACATACTGATTTTTTTATGACTAATCACGGAGAGAATAAAAAATAAGTTATTTTTGCAGATGTGGCATTATGTGATTAAATATACGTATAAAATATTTTTATATTAACAGTGCATTGAAATTAAATTCTAAAAATAATATATATTATTATTTATTAAAACTAAAAATATTTTAAAAATATTATATAATTAAAATTATTTAAAAATATTAATTTATATTTTAGTATAAATAAAATAGGAACATATTATTGTAAATATTTTTTATCATACATTATATTTTAGATGAGTTATAATATTTGTACAATAATATTACTCAACGGAATTACCTATTAATATATAATACAAATTAAAATATAAAATATATTAAAAAATAATAAAACTACATATATTATACATATATTCAATTTTAATGAATAATTTTGATTTTCAAATAGAATTTTTGGTTTTGATTATATATATTTTTTTCAGGTATCATAGATGAGTGTACTATAGTTTAGGACCTTTGTCCTCTCTAATTCTCTCTCTCTTTCGGTCTCTCGTATTCTTGTGCTTCTAGCATTCTACTACTTCTAGTCTTCTACTTCTTCATCCCCTCCTCCTTCCTTTTCTTTTTCTCCACTCCATCTACCTTCCTTCGCTCCTCTCTTTTGTTTGTTTGTTTCTTTCTTATTTAACCCACCCCCCACCACCATACCACACCTCTTTTTCAATTCCACCTTCTCACAACTTCACCAAACCCCATACCTTCTCTCCCTCCCTCCCTCTCTTCCTTCTTCCCTTTATTTCTCCTTATATTCCATTCCCATATCCACACCCACACACCACTTCCCTTAAAATAAACCAAAACCACAGAACTCCCCCACTCAAAAAAAAAAACAAAAAACTAGATAGTATATTTTTATCAACAGTATGTATGACCATATAAAATAAAAATCATTACCCTTGTTTTCTGTTTCCTAATCTTTTTATAACAATATTATCTATCTATATTTTTCTTTCTTTTTCTTCATAATATATATTTCTCTTTCTTTCTCTCTCTCTTTCTTTTGCTTAGATATATGTCGATGGCTGGTTTGGATTTAGGAACAGCATCACGCTTCGTTCAAAATCTTCACAGACCAGACTTACACCTTCAACAACAACACCACTACCAAGATTCTCAAGAACAGCAACAACACACACCAGATCGTGCACAAGCACCTCAGTTCTCCGGCGACGAAGATGATACAAGCCAAGGTGGCGGCAGCGGTAGCGGCGGTGGCGGTGGATTCGAGCTCGGCTCTGGCTCCGGAGGCAGACGCCCCCGAGGCCGTCCGCCGGGCTCGAAGAACAAGCCGAAACCGCCGGTCATCATCACAAGAGAGAGCGCCAACACTTTAAGAGCTCACATCCTCGAAGTAGCAAGCGGCTCCGACGTCTTTGACAGCGTCGCCACCTACGCGCGGCGGCGCCAGCGCGGGATCTGCATCTTGAGCGGCAGTGGCACCGTCACCAATGTCACTATCCGGCAGCCAGCTGCGGCTGGCTCCGTCGTGACTCTCCAGGGAAGGTTCGAGATCCTGTCGCTCTCCGGCTCCTTCCTGCCGCCGCCTGCTCCGCCAGGCGCCACCAGCCTCAGCATATACCTAGCAGGCGGTCAGGGACAGGTCGTCGGAGGGAACGTAGTTGGAGAGCTGATCGCGGCGGGGCCAGTGATCGTGATCGCATCGTCGTTCACGAACGTGGCGTACGAGCGGCTGCCGTTGGAGGAGGAGGAGCAGCAGCTGCAGATTCAGCCGCCGGGGAGTGCGGCGGGTGGAAGTCAGGGCTCCGGTGGCGTCGGTAACAACAGCGCGTTTCCAGATCCTTCTTCGGGTTTGCCGTTCTTTAATTTGCCGCTTGGTATGCAAAATAACAACGTTCAGTTGCCTGCTGTTGACGGTTACTCTTCTGGTCCACGCCCTCCGTTTTAAGGGCACGTTGTCCTTCTTTAAGGCACTCTGCCCTTACTCCCTTTACTTATCTTCTTCTTATACTGTTGGAAAGAAGTGAATGAATGATGTGAAAGTGAAAGAGATCTCGATTAGTAAGGTGCGATTCGCAAATTTCATGGATTATTATTGTTATGCTGCTTCTTCTTCTTCATGATGAATATCATTGTAGTGAGTAGTTTTAGTGCTGTACTTTAATTTCTTCTTCTACCTAATCAGTGACTCATTGGATTTTTTTCTTTCTTTTCTTTTTTTTTTTTTTTGGTATTTAGAATGAGCTTGACTTAATTTAATCAATGAACTTCCTTGTCCATTATTATTGTCATTACTATTGTTGTATCAACTATCATCACCATTCTATCTAGTACTACTGCAATATAATCGTCTTATCAACTATTCAGCTACCAAATCATTGTCCGTATAATATAGTTATTGAAAAATTAATTAATTAAATAATTTATATATTTATATATAAATATATTTTTTTCTTTGTCTAATTTTATTTTTCCGGGTTATTTTGTTGTGATATTTGAGGGTTCAGCTTTATAATAAGTTTGAACTTTGAACTACACTCATAAGAGTTGTTGCACTACTCTTGAACTACATGTTTCTAGGAGCTGGTTGTTGTTAGAGACACATGAAAATAATGCACTAATAATATAATTAACTCGACATTTATTTTAGAGCTTTTTAATTTATTCCCCTAGTTGCCCTAAATCTATTAAATGCACACACATTACTAGGTTTATTGTAATGGAAGCCCTTTATATTTAATTTTCAAATAATCTAACTTGTTTACTTTTACAAGTTGTACAAATAGATATTTATATGTCAAGTAGTTGCAAACTTGTAATTAAGTCTTTGGGTTAGGTAGTCATGTATATATGTTTGTGTGTGCAAATATTAACAATTTATTATTGAAAAATATTTCATAGTCATAGATAAATGGTGTTGAGTCATTTTAATGTGTAAATAAAATTATTGTAGATAAATAATTATAGGTAGCTATAATTTATATATTTTAATTTTTACCGTTAGAACAAATTTATTATCGTAAATGTTATATACATAAAATTATAAAGGTTAAGTTAAATAAGACAATTTTAGATGATGAGTAACTTGCATTATTCTTATTATTATTTGCATTTTTTGGTTAATTAAATATACAAGCTAGGACTTTTAAGGAAACAAAGGTGCCACTAGAAAATAGAAATGATGATAGCTAGGGGATAGTAGAACTAGAGGGTTTAGCAAGTTGTAAGATTAAATTATTTAACTTCCATCTAGCTTATTAGTTGTTATAAAACTCGTATGTGCAAAAAATAGTGCATAAGCTTTAATTTTCTCTAAATGAAATGAAAGTATATCATCGAAGAAAAAGGGGGGAGGGGGGAAGAAAAAGAAAAATGTAATTAAACACCTGCTTTTGAGTTATTTATATTTCTTATGGCTTAGCATTTGTTAATAATGTCATTCATCATCTGCTTCCTCGTTGTATGTTTTGCTTTCTTACTATTTATGAAAGTCAAGACTGTTTTTTTTTTTTTTTTTTTTAAAGTAAGCAGAGTTATAGTTATACCTTATTTTTTGATTTCTTTTAATATATATTTTTTATTTGTATTATTTAATTATTGTTGAAATAACTTAATTTTAGATATTATAAACATTTAATTATAAGAAGAGGAATATATTTACATTAGGGTAAGTGTTATTAAACTTACACCAATCATTAGTAGTTAGCCAATTAGATTCATATTAAATTACAGATGGAAATTTTGTTTTTTAATAATTTGTCTTTATAGCTTTTAAATAAATTGATGTGAATCTCACAGCTATTAATTGGTGTAAAATTATAGATGTTAAAGTTAGATAAAATAACTTTGAGCAAATATATGTTTTATTATCATTATATTCTTATTGTAATTTTGTATTTTCTAAACCAATAATATTAGGAAAATAATAATCTAAGGTTATTTTAGTTAACTTCATAATTTTTTTACATTTAATATTATTCAATTATTTTAACAAAAATTGATAAGGAATAAAAAATAGGGCAAGTTACCTAAACATATTATTTGCAATCAAAAATTACTCATTTGCACCCTTTCCCATAATATAATCGGATTGCACCGAATGGCTATTTGTATGAGATCCGTGGGAGGCTAAAGCTTTTTCATCAAAACCGTGGAACCCCTCCCACGGATCATGTGCATGTGGGACGAAGTTAGAAGAATCTGTGGCACCCCTCCCACGGTTTCCTCATGAAACAAGAGCTCAAAAACAGCTTGCCCCTCCCACGGTTTTTGAGCAAGACAACCTTGAAGGAAACTCCTGCAGCCTTCCACGGATTTTTGGCCATTATAAGAGTCCAAAATCCGTGATACTCCATGCCATTTTTTTTTCATTATTTTGGTTTTTAGAGGGAGAGAGTGAGAG
>JASCZI010151840.1:5162-23309 GCA_036250425.1 Stylosanthes scabra | reverse complement strand
CCCCCCCCCCCCCCCCCTTCTCCCCTCTTCTATTTTTTTACTTTTTATTTCTAATCTATTGTAACTTATCTTTTCATCATGATATGAAATTATAGAAATCATCAGACATACTTTGATGTCATTGGCAAACGAAGGGCTTGAATGTTTTTGTTTTAGAATTTTCAGTAAGTTTTCTGTATTTACTTACCAAAATTCTAAAAATAGGAAATACTAAAAATAGAAACCACTCAGACCCCATCTCAAGTGATGTCAACTAGTTTTGCCTGTGACTTATTAGCTGTAAAAGTGAAAGAAACATGCAAGTGCACCAATGATTCAAACTTCAAATAACAACAAGATATACCTCAGTCCCTAAACGCTTATTCAGTGCTTCGTTCCACATATTTGCAGCATAAGCTGGCTGCATTCTAGTCCACATAGACATGACAGAAATTACCTGCAGAGAACAAGTCATCAGAAACAGACTTCCATTGCTTTAACATAAAATAATACAGTCACGTCCAGGTAAGACAGCATGTTCTTCACATAATTGTTTGTTCAATTTCATTAGGATAACTGTTAAGACTGAAAAGTTCAAGGAAAAGACTAATACCAAGTGAGCATCAAGAGGTGGCGGATAGTTGTCAGTTACTGTGTCAATCCAACTAAATATCATATTATGATAACCATATGGCTTGCCAGTCATGCTTCGAGCATACTCCCATGCTGCAGTGGTGTTGAATTTGGCACGCAGCTCTGGATGCAATGGAAGCAATGCTATCTGTGGGTTAGAATCGTCTTTCAGAGCTGCTTCCCACCATTCATGCCATGGAATAACCACTATAATTTCTTCACCCTGCAGCCAAATACAGATCATCCAGATAAGATAAACATCAATCATGTTAATATGATCAATGAAAAGAAAAAGGTCTGTCACTACCCTCGCAACTTAATCAATTACACATTACTGCCTAGCCACTTGTGATGATATGAACATATTTAGAGAAACAAATGAGATCAGAATATTATAAGGTATGAACATAATTGTGTGAGTGCATTAAGTGGTGCACATCTAAAGACGTCCACATTCTATACCTTTTCATTCTCATGCCCTGATTCACCAACCCATAAATTGCCCATTTCATCCTTCAAGCAAACTGCTGTATGACCGGCAAATGCACCAGTTACCCACTTTTCTAACGTCTCAAAACCTCCCCACCTACCACGGATCTTTGATACAGCTAAGAAGTCTCCAGAATGAACATCTGCAGGATCAATGGTTGCCTGCCAAGGCTGATTGCGTTTCTCAAATGTAGCTCCCATGTGTTTCTTTAGGAACTCTAAGTTGGCATTTTGACCCCATGCAGTGTTAGAGAATAGAGGCAAAACATCAATTAGAGAAAGCAAAGTTCCCAGCATCCCTGATGGCATGAGAAACACAGAAACCCCATGCTGCTTTACCTGTTAAATTCATTGAGAATAATAACTTTCTATAGTTTGGGATTAAACAATATAAGAAGTTTCAAACATAGTAGGGAACAAGGAAAATACATATTCCAACTCTGCAGGCTCTTCCCATGAATCAAACTTCAAGGTATGTTCTCGAGCAGAGAAGTAGTAGTCCCATGTTATCCTGTATGGTGTTGCGAAAACATAGAGGTCCATACAGGTCCAACTGTGTGCAGCCGCTGTCTGTGAAAGGCCAAAAACCATCTTTTCAGTATACGAACAAAACAATCCCATAATATAAAGTGGTCATAAGAGGGGATAACAGTAGATAGATAGATAGATATTAGATGCTTATATTTCGAATTAACCTATCAATCCATAGCTTCCCAGCTTCTAATACCAGAACCATCCTATCAACTATCCTGTAAACTAAGAGTGAAAAAGAGAGACGCAAATTTGGGTGTATACACTGAAGTTATGCGAAAAAGGTATGTAGGTTATAGCTGTTACACTAAAACAAATTCATGGCATAGTAATAGCAGTTCACTTGCATTTCCATGGGGAAAACAATTAATTGAAAAAGAAAAAGTTCAGTGCTTCACTATATCTCAAACAGTCAACCACTATTCAAAGGGATCATACTGTCAGTAAACTTAGCATAGAACTATGAAGTATGAATAAATAAGATCACGTTTTTGCTTAATAGAATGATAATGATAATGATAATACACTGATTCAAAAAGGTATCACTTTCTACTTATAGTTGGGAATCACAAACACTAGATGAAACAATGTCTCAATTGAATTAAGCCAATGAATTCATAATCAAACACCGTTCAACCCAACTAACACAAACTCCACTACACAAGTTCAGCAATCACTACCAATTATGAAAGATAATGATTTAAAAAAAAAAGGTTAAAAATAGTAATATATACAAAAAAAAAAAAAAAAAAAAAGAGAGAAAGTCAAACCTTGAGATAGAGAACGCCACCCCCCAAATCAGAATCATCCCTGTCACCGGTGGTAAACTCCAGCTTGGCTTCATTATCATAAAAGCAAGCACCTTTCCACTGAATAGAGCCGTTGGTGGGACTCACCGAACCAACGAAAGAAGGGAGCAAATCAACGGCACTGTGGAAATTGTTAAGAACGGGCCACGATATCCCGCGAGGGAGAACTGGGAGCACATCGTTGACTCTGAAGGGGACCTTGAGAGCGTGGCCGAAGTTCGAAAACCCTAAAATCCACAAAAGAAGAAAGAATAAACGAATTGGAGAAGAAGAAGGAGGGGGAGACATGAATTTGGATGGGGCTTTTTGGGACAAGTCTAAGTTTTGATGGATTTTAGGGATTTTGATCCATTTTAGGAGTTAGAGGTTTGGGAATTTGGGGGTGTTACGAGGTGAAGGATGGAGAGGAGGTGGTGGAAGAGCGGTGGTGTGTGGTTGTGGTGGTGGTGGTTGGAAGTGTGGAAATTTTGGGGAATTATTGGGATATCATGCGATGTAGGTGGGACTCATCAGGACACGTGGCATGAAGCGGATGATGATGTTGCCAGTTTCGTTAAGTACAAAACTACTTTCTAAAATATGAATCTAAGAGTATAAGACAACGTGATTCAAGTGTTTAAACTTTAAAAGAAGCCGAATTATCCAACCAAAAAGAAACAAAAAACAAAACAAAGTTCAAAAAAAAAAAAAAAACCAAATTAGTCGTGAAATTGGTCTACTTAGTAATTTATCGGTTAAGAAGTTTAATTTGTTTAACCGTAGTTCATCCAAATTAATAAAAGAAAAAGTTTAGGAAATTAATATTTTTTGAACAATAATTAACCAATAATATTTTAGAAAGACTATAAATTAAATAAGCAATCATTCAAATACAATTAAGTAATCATTTAAAAAGAGATAAATAATCATCTAAATAAAATTAATTGATCATCTAGTCTAAAACAAGTGAACATTCTTATATCAATAATGTAAACATTCAAGCAAATTTTATTTAAACTAAAAAAAAACAATAAAAGTTCACAGTTCACACTGTGAAAAAGAAGAAAAACACAAAAGATTGAAAGAAGAGAAAACATCGGCGCCAGTAGAACATGGAAGTATCGCCATCGCCGGGAAGAGATGCGAAGCCACCGATTTCTATAGTGATTGTTTTCTTCTTGCATGGACGAAGGTGGAGACAGTGTCGTTGCCGACGTCGATGTCACCACCACCACCGGAATCAGGTGAAATGAAATCGGAAGAGGAAAGAGGTGCGCATGGAAGACCATGCTTGGAGTGGAAGATGGAGAGACGTGAAGTTGTAAGATGAATAGAAAATGACCTCGTGACATAGTCTCTTGCCAATAAATAAAAGTAATAACAGATAATGAAAATAATAGACATAATAGAAAGTAATTTCTAATTATATATAGTGGTGTCATATTTAGGCCAAGTAGGAAAATAAAAGAAGGAGAAGATTTAGCTCATTGTTTGAGTTTTTATTTTTATTAGTCAATATTGATCAGCAAGTTATTAGTAACTTAGGAGGACTCTTAATAAAATGATAATAAAATTATAAATAAATACACAAAAATATACTTTGGACATAGACTAAACTAAAATACCATTTCTTGAATTTGGCCAGCAAAATAGATTTCCGAACCCACTCACAACTGGTGCCAACGAAGATATCACGTTAACGGAAGCGTTTGTGAAATAAGCCATTTCACCCTATGCACATGCAAAATGGGGCCACTTCCTCGGCCTTGGTTGTATGTACTTTGAAAAGAAAAAAATTACGGTGGGAAGTTATTCTTTACGAATATAAGTCGATAGAGATGTGAAATATTTTTTTTATAATTCAGATTTTATCTCTTACATCTCACAAAAATTAAAATAGAATATAAATATAGAATATAAATTTTCACATATCTCTAATAAAATTTATATTTTTATCATTTATATTTATATCAGTATCGCATATGGGCCGAAATTGTTTCACGATACTCGAACCTGATTCTAATAGCACACCGAATTTAATTTTAATTTAAATAGCACAACAGAAAAGGTTTGAAAAGACACAGACTCAACTCTAATAGACTCAATATAAATTAACATATACAATTTTATAAATTTTATATAATAAAATAATAAATTTTTATTTTAAACATTAAATTTAATAAATATTATATTATGTTTATACCAAAATAAATTAATTTAAAGCAAAAATATATGTATACCATACAAAATATTAATTGAAGAATAAAATGTGATATTTTATTACTCATTAAAATATATTTTTAATTTTAAAAAATCGACTTTGAATCAGGTCGAGTGACCTGAATCCAACTCGAAAATCACAATAGGCCAAAAATAACAAATTCAACTGGGCAGAATTTACCTCGGGTTCAAGCCAGTCTTGGACTCTTGGTTTTGATCACCCATGTATACCGAATAAGTTCCAAAAAATGTTATGTAACCCGAACACTCTTAGCTTATGTGTACGTTAAACAAAACATTCATATAAAAGTATAGTTATTTTGACTAATTTAAATTGGTGTGATTAGACCACTAATATGCTCAAATAAGTGTTGAGATTTGAATTTCGCCTTCAACTTATTGAATAGTGATAAATTTTTAAATAGAGCTCTGATTTGCAACAATTTAGTTTTGGTTTGTCGGGCAAAGGAATATCGTCGGAAAAAAATTGGTGTTTACTAATTAATAAAAAAGAATACATTTTAATTGTTAAAAGAAAACTGATGTAAAAATTATGTCAAATAGTGTATGCATAACAAAATTGCTTTGGAAACGGGGTAAAATTTTGAAGCAGAGGGGGAAGACTAGCATTCCAATTCGTAGATCATTTTGACTAAGGTAATTTGAGATCGAGCTTGTTGGTAGTGAATAGTGAGTATTTTTATAATTTATTAAAGGGATCATAGAGAAAATTTGTAAGATGAATGTAATTAGCATGAATGTTTTGAATCGTTTCGATCATTTTCAAATTTTTGTTCATCTTATCTAGAAGGTTAGTTGTTAATATTTTTTTACTCTCTACAATAAAATTATTTAAATTTATCTTAGAACTAATTTGGGATCTCATATTGGGCTTAAGTAGTTTTAGGCTTTTACTTTTTTAATGTGTAATTTTTTCTTTTTTTAAAATGCTATTATTATCATCCAACGATGAGATGGCCTTTATCTTAACAATTTTTTTTATTTTTTTAATTCAGCTTACATGGTATCTTGCCATTTTGACAAGCCATTTCTCTGTTTACAATCTTTGACAATTTTTTCTACAAATAGATGCATTGCCAGCAATCCTACGTAGTAGGTACACAACAGTTCCGACAAGTTAGACCAATATTAGTGTTAGTAACTTAGTATCAGCAAAAATTAGCTCAATCATTTCAGAGGATGGCTCATTACATTCCGAAAAGGAAGCAATTTGAGTAGCAGGGAAGCAACAACACACTATCTTCCACAGCAATAGGCTGCCTGAAAGGATTTAGCTGAACCTACAAGGGATTCACAATAATCATTAGAAAACAGGGTAAACTATCAAAGAGAATTTCATGAGAGAGAGGGAGAGAGAGAGCAATTACAGGCAGTTTAAGAGAGCGACCAATTACATTCTCAATGCAACTTGCTGCAAGATGACAAGCTTCCTCACAATAATCAGTAAAAACTGCTGGGACATCTAGTTTTTCAATTAACTCCTGTTATTTGGACACCAAAATAGAAAAGGGGGTAAGATAAAACAATATTGGAATATACCCTCATTGTTGGTTAATTAAATTAAGTACAATAAAAAAGAGGAAGGTAAAACATATAACTAACACCTAAATAAAGGATCAGCACATGATAAATACATACAATAGTAGGCATCCAACTTGGATAGGCAGCAATGCCACCATTTGGAGCAATCACTAGATGAGGGGAGGAATCCTGCAAGGGAAACACATTAGAATTCAGGAACAAATGAACAAGCATTTCTCAAAATTAGCTTTTTATTGCATCTTATCTAATATATTAAATTAGATATCTTAACCAGATCTCTATATCGGTCATGATAGAATCCATGCCACAGCTGCAACGTTACTGCCGGAGTAATGCCACTTTGTGTTGCTAAAATGGCATTTTTACTAGCTGATTTGCATACACTCTGACCTTCATTGGAAGAAACATATCTAGAAATCCTGACCTTCTCACCATCCCTGTTTACTGGGAGGATGAAGGACAAATAGTTAGAGAGGGGTGTTGAGTATCAGCCCGGAGAACATTTAGTAACTGATGACAGCAATGCATCAGACCTTTGTGGAGGAATTGCAGGTCCAACGAGTTCAATATGAATATGTAAGCCAGGGAAGAGTGCCTGTAGTTCTCCGAATACATTTAGCTGTAGCAATTCTTTCTCAGGTCCTTCCATAAAATAAATTTATAAGCAAGTATTAGACACCAAAAGATCATTAGAATGCTTGAATATGTAGTGTGAAAAAGAAGTCATATTTCAAATTTGAATGCTTTGATTAAAAAATAAAAAAAAGGAGAAAAAAAGGGGCATTTCTAAGAGATCATATACCAAGGTAATGTATGCACAACTTATCACAGACTTCAGGATTCAGAGGATTTAGGGTTCCAATTCCAACTAGTTGAGCAGCATGATATATTGTAAGTGGCTGAAATAGAGTAAATAATACAATTTAAAAAAAAAAAAGGTAATCAAAGATATTGTAGGTTATATCCTTCCTACACCTCTAATTTTATCACAGGAGGAAACTTTTAATGGCAGTTTCTTTTCTATGAAAGTAATCAACAGAAAACAAATACATTATGCAAGCTCTAGATTATAATTTGCAAGGTAAAATTCGAATTTTTTCTCTATTCCAAAATTTTTTCAAAGACTGATGGGAAAGTTGTTTTGAAGGCCCTGCACATTTCATCTACATTAACTACATGAAAAGATTAAGTCCATGCCCTTTCTTGTATTTCTCTAATCACTAACAAATTAAAAAAGCCCACTGTTCATATCTCTTTGGGTACAAGCAAAATGAGATAGACACTGTTGAAATGAGGGGGGAGGAATTGGAACTAAGTAGAAGCTAATTGCAACAATGCTACCAAATCATACCCAGTGAAGAAGCAAAGCAACAGGTGAGTCTAGTGGCAGGCACCTCCAATTATAGTAATCCCTCCAACTTCGCAGCTGCTCCGAAATTTGAGATTCGGGTGCTAACCATTTATAAATTGAGTTTTATTTTGTTGTCAATTCAATACATATGAGAAAATGAGAATGGAGAAAACCAGCTTCAAGAGTATTACCATAACATGGATACAGATTACTTGGGATATCCCAACTGTTGTTTAACCTGCCAAAAACTAAACTCCTTAGGCCAAAGCATGTCCTTAGCTAAGTAAATACCCCAGAAAATGTCTTAACTTCCAGTCACATAGCATTCACACGGTCAAACAACGTGAGAAATAGTCACTTGTTCTTTACATTATGTAATTAGATGTGTGTAAAACTGAACTTTGCTAATTATGCCTCAAAATTAAATTCATGTTTGATAAACAAAAACTTTCAGAAGATAAAGTTTGAAGGAAATAAGAAGAGAACCCTAAACAATCAAATGAAGCAGACGATTCGCCGCAACGACATTCGATCATCCACATCCCCTTTTGATGGATTCCCCTCTTGCTCAAGAAAGAACACCTAGTTTCCTGCTTCAAACAAATCTGCTAGAATAGTTACATCAGCATCAATTGAATTATTAAAACACATATATGAACACTTCACGGTATCAATATCTTCTTTGAAGGTTGTTAGAAACAGAAATCACCTGAGAGGTAGCTTCTTGAGAGAAAGTGAAGGGAAAATCATTGAGTAAATGCACACTCTTCATCTGTTGCTCTAACCTATCACACTCATGTTTGTGGCTACTCCAGTGAGCAATCTAGGGTTTTAAAAAAAAAAACGAAGCGATATGAAGAAATTTGTGAAACGCAGAACTATTCAGAGAGCGAAAATTTGTTGAAAAACGCGGGAATCAGAAATTGAGATAGAGAGAGGGACCTGATGAAAGAGAGAGCAATAAGCGACGGCACCGCAGCGAGCGCAGGGCCTGGTGGCGGCGCCGGTGCAGCGATTTCTTCCGCTGCCCTTTGCGGCGCACTCCATCTTCTCCTCCGACGTTTCTCTCTACGATCGGTGCTCATGTGAATCGCATGGTGGCCCAGTCCATCCTCAAGCCCACCAAGGCCCATTTTTCTATTATCTTGCGCCAAGATTAATTAGTTGAGCTAAGCCCATAATCATTTTCAATAAACATAAAAAATTGATCAGGAGTCCAAAAATATATAGACCAGGAACATGTCTCAAATGCCTAGGAAGTAGTTTTTTTTTTTTTATATCATTTTTTCCCCTTTTTTGGTGATTGTAAGAAGTAGTTTATTCAAACTAATGAATTTGGTCGGTCCAAAAAAAAAACACTAATGAATTTCGATCTATTTGTTATCCATAAAAACTAAAAAGAGTTTAAGCATCAAAATGATTGAATATGTTAATCAATTTTAAACCAATTTGAGTTGGTTTACTCTTATTAGTCCACTTGAGCAATTAATTGGTCAGTGACAAATTTCTAAATTGAACTCAGATCTACGATGGATTAGTTCTCGACCTGCCGAGCTTGAAAAAAGAAGTTAATCAATTTTATTAAGGAATAGAAAAGAGGTTTTTATGTACACATATTAGTGCTTTTGTTTCAAATAAGTTGCTGGCCACTCTTATCATAACTTTATTAAACAGAATACTTTAAAGTTTAAAAACCATTTTCATTTTATGAAAGTTCATTTAGTGGTCCATTTTATATTCCTAATCCTAGTAAACATTGGGGGTTTCTGTTGTAATATTATAGCATATCCTTGAATTCCCACCATCTATGTCCCGTATCTCTCTTTTGGTGTTTGAAAAGATCGAACGATGCACCAACTTTATTTCTTTTTTTTTTTCTTTCTTGTTCTTTTCTTACTTTGATTTAAGTTCCAAGCAAGATAAAATGCTTTCATTACCTGTTTGGTAAAGTGAGATCCAAAGTTCACAATGCTATAGTGCAAGCAAATAATAAAAAAGATATCCCATATATTTTGATGCAGAGAGCATAAAAATTTTATAAGTAAGATATTCCTTTGAGGAGAATTGATGAAATTAAGACAAATTAAAGAGAAGAAAGAAAAGAGAAAATTTTTATTGAGGAGCGAAAAAGAGAAAATTGATTTACATTTTACATAATGATTTTTTGTGTGATAATTTCACATAATGATTCCATTACAAGTATTACCTATACTTATTTATAATAAATATATATTAATATTATTCTAATTATGCTAATTATACTCGTTACTTCATGTATTTTTATACATGTATTATAACTACTTTTATAATTAATACATAAATAATCCTTCAAGATAACGAATATAACTATTAATGTGTCAGAATTAAACTCACATATATATATCACATTCAATATATTGAGAGAAAAGAAAAAGAGATGCCAAATCTTGAGTGAACAAATAAAAAATCAACTATTCGGTGGAAAATTCTTTTGTTTTTTTCCCCTCCTTTAGACCCCTTTACAAAAGGTAGTTTTGCTGATTGTTATTATATTTATATATAACATATATAAGAGTCCCTTGATGATTCTATTGAATATTTAAACGTAGAAATATTTGATCGGATCTAATCCAAATAGTAGGTTCGGTTGGTCGGGCATAATTATATGAATTCAATTAATAATGTAGCATAGCTAATTTACTTCCAAAAATAATTGAGAAAGTTAACAATGAACATACAACTTCTAATTTTAAAAAGGTTAATTGTTGAGTTTGATTCTTGTTATTGATGTGAAATACATGCATTATTTTAGCAATGATGATATGTATATAGATGCGGTCTCTCGTGCATTTGCGAAGAGTTTCGGTGGATTATGTTGACTATCCAATGAAAATGCGACATGTGGCAACTTAGATAATGGGAGTTGACTTTTATGTATCTTTTTCGATGAGAGTCTCCTATACAATAACGGGTTAACCATGTCGGAGGGGAGTTCGAATGACAGCATGCCGATAGAAGCAGGTAAGATAGAGGCAGAGTCTGCTGCTGCCTTCGGGAATCATATATCTCTAACAAAATTGACCATTTTTAAATGCTCTTTCGCACTTGGTCAATTTCTATCAAAATTAATTGTTTTTTGAATAACAAAACTTAAGACATATTAAGAGTATGTTTCAAATGCTGATGCCTGATGCTCATAACTTTTTTTTTTGGGTATTATGATACACATTTAATATCTAACCTAACAGCTTCCAAAAAAAATTACAAACTTTTTTATTTTTATTAAACCATCTACCGAACAGCCCAACTGCTAACCAAAAGCCCACATCCTCCAAACCCTACTTCTGGCCCACATTTCCACTCCTTTTCCACAAAGTTACCTTCCTGCCCTTGTCTTATTTTCCCTAAACACGTTATGCTTTTCCCACTTCCGCTTTTCTGCTCCCGTTGACCAGCATTCCCACTTGGCCACATGTCATCCTGCTAGTGGTTTCTCCCAAATTGCCCACCATTACTCACCTAAACTATGCTACTAGAGATGTGGCCATGTATATATATTTATATAAGCATTAACAATTTTATAAAAAGATGTATACCCTAATCATTAGGTATAAAACTTATTTATACATGTGTTTTATCTAATTGATTATATTTTTGGGTAAATTATGGTTCATCTCCCTAACGTTTGCAAAAAAATTTCAAAAATACCCTAACATTTAATTTGATTCAATTTTATCCCTAATGTTTTCGATTGGTTTCAATTTTACCCCTAATAATTGATAATTTTACCCTCAACATTTTTAATTTGTCAACGATTAAGGGTAAAATTGAAACCAATTGAAAACATTAGAAGTAAAATTGAATCAAATTAAACGTTAGGGGTATTTTTGAAACTTTTCACAAACGTTAGAGACATAAATCATACTTTATCCTATATTTTTTTAATTTTCAATACATTAATCTTTGAATAAGCATTCAAATTCATCTCTTCAAAATTTTAAACTAGAATTTTTTGTGGTTGAAAAATTATTATATGGGTTGAGGGTGTGTGTATATCAAGAATATGACATGTGTGTGAATTTAACTTGAATATGATAATTTTATTTTTCGCATGATGCAAAAAACTTTTGGTAGTATGCAGAAAAGTTTTTCGCAGGGTGAAAAAAATGTTTTGATGCAGAAAAGTTTTTCATAGGGTGCAAAAGTGCAGAAAAGTTTTCGCAGGGTGCAAAAAACTTTTGGCGAGTTGTTTTTTAGAATTTTCGCACCCCGCGAAAATTAAAAGCAATCAAGATTTTCGCATGGGGCAAAAATCTTTTGATTGACTGATAGATTTTCGCACCATGCGAAAATTAATTTAAAAATATTTTTTTCAAGTATAAATATCTATCAAAGTAGCGTGAATTCATCAAGAGTTTCATTCTACAAAGTTAATATGGAGAGCAGTATAGTTCTTCAAGTGTATTTTAATGGTGGAATCATTCTCGATACACAATGGCATTTCTTTTGTATTAGAAAGTTCGATTACATATGTTGTTCCATGTTTTAAAAGTTTATCTGAGCTCCGAAATAGTATTTGCCAAAGTGTAGATAGTCATATCTCAAAGGTGGTTAGCAGCATACTATATAGGAGTCCTGTTGTAGTCTTTGGCGGGCTGATGCAGTTTCAAGCGATGCTCATTACGGACGATGCAAGCATGTAGCATATGTTTCAGACCCATTGGAATACGCGAGCTCAGATACCATTGATAGAGCTGTACGTTGAATATGAAGATGCACCTGCTCTTCTCGATGGATACGACACAGATGTGGGTGGACATAAAGAGATAACATGGTATGAAAATAATAGTGATAGTGAAGATGATCTCGAGGCCAGCTATGGATTCAACAACAAGAATGTGGGAGAAGATGAGGAAGCGAACACAGTTGGGCAGATAGCGATGGAAGCGATCGCATCGCAACAATAGAGCATTAGTAGGGCATCCAGTTCAGGCATGGTCGGATAGAATGTAAGAAATTCATCAATAGGGAAAGATCCATACGGGGCTGCATCCTTTATGCACGTGCTACATCTTGAGACCATGAATGCACCAGAATTCCCGCAGCATGCGAACCAAGGTGCATTGCCCTGTAAAAATTCATTCTTTTAATTCTTGTGAGCAATGTCTGATTTTGGTTATGTTTGTGCAGCGGTTGCTGGCAAAGAAGGTGAATTTTGTGTGGGTATGGAGTTCGGATCCAGGAAGTTAGCAATCGCCGCAATCAGGAGCTACACCATATCCAAAGGGGTCGATTACATGGTATATGAATCTGAGCCTACGATATTCTACGCTAAGTGCAAGAAGTTTGGCAATGGATGTGAGTGGCTTATCCGAGCGAGTTTGATTCAAAAGAAATCATGTTGGGTGATAAGGAAGTACAATGGCAAGCATACATGTTCCATGTCTTCGATTTCGTAGGATCATTCAAAGCTGGATTCGGACACGGTCACAAAAGACATTAGGCCACTTGTCCAAGCTGACCCAACCCTCAAGGTGTGATCAATAATTGCGGATGTGCAGGCCAGGTTCAACTACACCATTACTTATCGCAAGGCGTGGCTTGAAAAACAAAAGTCCATTGCGAAGATGTATAGTGATTGGGAAGCTTCTTATGGAACATTGCCATTATGGTGCAAGGCAATGTGCGACTCGATGAAAGGTTCAGTTGTTGAAGTTGAAACTTTACCATGCTATGAGGGAGGGACTGAGTTGGAGGATGTGAAGATTCTACATCGTATATTTTGGAGTTTCCACCCATCTAACAGAGCATTCAGGCATTGTAAGCCAATGGTATAAGTCGATGGGACACACCTTTATGGAAAATACAAGGGAGTTCTATTGGTTGCCGTTGCGCAAGATGGAAACCAAAATATCGTACCTATTGCGTTTGCCATCGTTGAAGGAGAGACTGCAGGAGCATGGGAATTTTTCCTAACAAATTTCCGGAGGCAAGTTCTAACTAAAGAAGGGGTGGGGATCATTTCAGACCGCCATAAGTTTATCAGGGCTGCAATAAATCGTAACAACGGCACGTGGGACCCACCGAGAGCATATCACATGTTTTGCAACAGTCACATTGTTTCTAACTTCCTGCTGCGATTCAAGGCACCTCATTTGCACCATCTTGTTGTTAGCATGGGTACATGACTTTACAGTTATTTATAATAATATCAACTTGAATGCTAGTAATAATAATTGTTTACCCATGAATTGGCAGGTTTTCGAGGACTGTAGATGAGTACAACACAAACCGCTAGAAGCTAATGGACCGCGGCGATTCATATACTCAGTGGTGCGACAACATTGGGCGGGCTCAGTGAGTTTTGGCCTTTGACACCGGACACCGATGGGGGCACATGACGACAAACCTAGTCGAGTGAATCAATTCAGTTCTGACGTAATCTTCCGGTGACATCTCTTTTGAGGTGCATGACAACACAAATGAAAAGTTATTCACCATAAATCTTGCACAAAGGACTTGTTCTTGCGGTATATTTCAAGTGGAGAGGTTATCATGTCATCATGTTCTTGTGTGTTGTGCTAATCAATGTTTGGATTGGCAAGTGTATGTTCATGACGTGCGATGCATGTTTCCTCCCCCAGTCCTTATTTTGTGGTCCCGTGGCTTTAATACAATGATCCTCTCTGAGATTCTTCGGTGGGTCGAGAACAGGTTGTCCATATCCAAATTGTCGTCTAACTCGATCGGCTGAGTGCCACTCAACGCACTCAAATGACAGAAGTGGACTAACGGTGCTAATTAGCTCCTGTTGAGCATAGAGATCAACGAGAAGAGGAATTCCTCCGTATGGTTGCCAAGTGAACTACAACCAAGCACACCGAGAAAATCATATTACCAGAGTTGGGTAGTTGTATTCAAGTATTGTAAATATATAAACAATCAAACCATACTGCGTTTGGCCCATCTGATCCAATTTCCGCCTAATGTGTGTAATGGACATTTGCCTGTAGTCTCCCAAATTCCTCCAATGACTCCACCTAGTACACGACAAGATATGCAATTATGCATCATCAATATAAAACCAAAAAATTCCAATGTCAAAAGTAATTCAACATTAATGTTAAACATTTTAGGCTTTAGGCCACGGTTTTTGTAGTCACGTTTGAAAACAGTGACCTAAAACCCTCAATGGTCACGGTTTTCAACTGTGACCTAAAAAAAAAACTTTGAGTCATGGTTTATTCAAAAAGCATGGCCATAGACAATCTATGGTCACGTTTTCTAAGGATCACAATTTCTTAGTAAAGTTATTTTAGGTAAAGGTCACCCATTTTCATGTCACATTTAAAAACTGTAACCTTAAAGTATCTATGGCTACATTTACGAAAAGTGAGCATAAAGAGTCTAGGGTCATGGTTTTTAATCGTGACTAAAAATAGTCTATGGTCACAGCTTTGAAACATGACCTAAAGGGATCTATGGTCACTGTTTTATAGAGTGACCTAAATGGATCTATGATCACCATTTTGTAAACGATGCTCTAAATAAACAACTTATTATTGTCATATGCAGTTAGAAACTTGCACTGTGAGGGGAGCCGCTATTGTTGGGAGGATTGTAGAGAGGGTCTCTGTTCCTCCACTTGTTTCAAGGTATGTTAGCTGGGGCAATTGATAAGACTAAAAATGATCATATATTTTATCCCAAATACTTAGCATTTTACAACATATTTATGCATAAATAAATACATATTTGATGAATATCTGTTTGAGTCCACAAATTAGAAAATATCAAATTAGTGTCAAATTTGTGTAATTTTTCATCATATTTTATTAAGGCATTAATTTGGGCTCTAAACTAGTTGTATGCATGTTTACAACCAAAACTGTTTTCGTATTTTGAACGTAACTTTTTATGTAGAGCTCCAAATTCTACATACTTTATATGCTTGAAAAGCTAAGAGAATTATCTACAATTTTTTCTGAATAAGCACTTGAAATTTGGATGTTCACAATGTCAAACTTAGCTTAGAAGACAAATCTGATCTGCAGACTTGTGGATTTGGGCAGCATCTAATGATTTGTGCGCAACTGGAGCTAGAAATATCATTTCAACCTCAAACCACCGCCATTTGAATCATAGGATCTGTATCTGAAACATGTTAAAATATTGAAAATTAATTTGTTGATTTGAGGTATGAATTGAACCAGTCAAGATAGAGGCTTTGCGGAGTCAAATATCTCAAGCTCATGTTGCTGACTTGAAAAACAGCTGGAAAGATTTGATAATATCTACCTTGTTTCTGATCTGATTTCTCCATATCATTAGTCCAAATTCAAGAACTTTTCATGCTCTACAACTTTGTAGTTTTACTGTTCCCGAAATTCAGCAATCTAGATGGAGAAAACACGCTGTCAATAAAACAGGACAGAATTTTGCGGAATTTGACATGCTGTAGTAAAATACGTATATCTCTCTCATTTCTCAACGTATCAAGGTGATCTTTGTGTCCAAATTCAGATGAGATATAGACCTACAACATTATGCAGCCCTCAAAGTTGAATTCACATATATTCAGATCGAAATTGGAGCAACAAGTTGGAGCTGATAATGTAAGCAATGATTTCAGCAACAAGGGCAGTTTTGGAATTTCACATGTAATATTTTTCCTATATAAAGGGCACCAAATTCAGAAAATAAAAAAAGGGAGAACTAAGCTTAGATCATAAAACTCTTTCACAAAATTTAGTTTAGGTTTTAGTTTTCTATTTTTAAGATTTATTTTGGTTGTAGTTTGTTTAAGTTTTACGCATTACATATCTGAAACTTTGAATCTTTTATTTTTTTTTGGTGTCTCTTTGAATCTTTTATTTAGTTTCATGTCTTTAATTTTGCATTAACTTCCTAACTTATCTAACATTCTAACATTTAATTTCTCGTATACTAACACTAACATTTAATTTCTTGTCATTTAATTTTCATGATCGGCTGAGCCGTCAATCTAACATTTACTTTCTTGTACTCTAACATTCTACCATTTACTTTCTTGCTATTTAATTTTCCTTGATGATCGGCTGAGCTGTCTATTTAATATTATCATTTTATTTTCTTGTTCTTTACTTTATTTTATTTTTTTATGTTTGAGTAATTTTCTTTACAGATTCGAATATCTAATTACCACGGTTTATGTTTGAACTCTAGATCTTCATTTAAATTAATTATCTTTGTTTCTTTAATTTTTCATTGTTATGTTAATTATTCATTCACGGTGTTGGTGAGTCATTAGTTTAACAATTGATGATGATTAATTTATACAAAGGTTAGTAGTGTAAATTGTCTTTTCTCTTATCCCGAATAACTAGAAGGTTAGTACAATTAATCCAGGTAAGAAGACGTCCTTAGCATAAATTAATCTGAAGGTTAGTAAGGTTGGTTGTGTTGAGAGAAAAAATTAAGATTAGATTCCGGTCTGAATCTAGGCTAGCTAATTGAATTTAATTAACTAATCTAAATTATTTAGAAGGTAATGGTTATTTTCTCTACTTAATTGAAAATTAGTTAATCCTAGCGGTGTTTAGGATTTATTGGAATTAATATGTCTAAACTAATTAGGATATCGGTTGAACTTCTAGTTGTCTAAGATTTATTAATTGCTAGAATTAAAATGAGGTATTAATGAGCGGTTGCCTTTAATTACTCACTAGCCATATGATAATTAAACTTTAGAGAGTCGTGATAATATAACCGTGGGAAAGGATTATCGAGTCAGTGTTTTCTATTTATAGTTAATTTTCTTAAACTCTATAAAACAATTCTCCAAACAAAATTCACTAAATTTACAATCAACTGTCTATTTCCTTCAACGGGGTACGACCTGGGCACACCACTAGAGCTACGCTTATAGAGTGTTACCAGTATTTTTCACAAACTATTTTCAAAAATAATTTGGTGGGACGGTGAAAGCGACATCACCGTTTCTTCCCCATCAGAAACCAAGCCAAGTTTGCAACCAGAGTCCCATGCCTAGGCGTGGAAGCCAAAGTCTAGGCGTGGGAACTCCCTGTTTTTGGCGGAATTGGAATTTCATTTCCAATGCATTTGTATTTCATTTATCCCTTTTGTAAACCTATATATAGATGGAAAAACTTCACATTATAGATATCTTTGGTTCATTTTTCATTTTGATCATAGTCTAGAATTTTTACATCTTTTACTTTAGAGAATTCATCTTTAGTTTCTCTCAAGTTTTTAGTTCTAGTTCTTTGAAGTTTTCCATCAACTTTTCTTGTAACATTCATTTCAATTAGTGAAGAGGAAATTCAGTTCTACCTTCTTGTCCTTGAAGATTCTATCTTTTCTATACTTTCTTTGAAGTTCTTTGAATGTTCATACATTCAAGAACCACATTCATACATTTCTTGAAGTCATTCATCATTATGAGTGGCTAAACTCTCTTGAAGATTAAGCCAATGGATTAATCCAATAAAGTATTCAAATATGCAAGTTCTACTAATTATTCAAAGGATTCATCTTGTTCATCAATTCAAGGATAAAGATAACCGAGAGGTATAATTGGTTCTTACTTTAGTTTAATTTGTATTCTAGATCATA